>JASDQU010816504.1:3560-39745 GCA_032191745.1 Picea mariana
TGCCAACCATTCGAACTCCAACTCACCCTTCTAGAAGATTCCTTCTAGAAGGATCGAGAACTTATTCATTTTCTTCCTTTAGAAACATGTCCGCACCCTAACCATTGACATAGTGCGAGAAGTTCGCAATCAAGCTGAATGCAGCCTGCGGGAATGAAGGATTTTCGCAGGCGAGTATATATGCATCCTGCGGACTATTTTCAAAATATGATTTTTGAGAAAATGACAAGTGTAACCTTCTTCAGGAAAAAGTTCTTAATTAAGAGTTTGATCTTCCATTATCATGACATAATCATAATATCATCTTGATAACCGAAAATGTGGATAACACCCATCCGCCATACTCTTTTGGGTTTGCTAGACTTTGCCATTTTACAAGGTGAAATCCAGTGTCTTTTTTGCCCTCTTTCCAGATAAATCTACTTATCAAATGCTGAACGCGTTGGAGAATGGAAATTGCAGCTTTTTCCAGGATAAGCCAATAAACTGGAATTCTTTGTAAGATTGAAGTTTCCAGAGTGAGTCTTCCGCCCAAGGACAACCATCGAAAAGTCCAATTCCCAATCTTCTTTTCAATCTTTTTGATGAGCCACGACCAATCACTAACTCTGTAACTATTTGGTTTCAGGGAGAAGCCAAGGTACTTTAGCCCTTGGTCAAGACTGTCAATATGAATTTTGAATTCCGAAAGAAGGAAGCTCCTTAGATTTGGTTCAATATTCTGGGCAATAAAATTTTTGAAGGTTGATAGACAGTCCTGTAGCCTCACAGAAATTTGATAGGATTACTTTAAGACTTTTCCAATAATCAATGTTCTCGAAGCCCAGGATGAGGACATCATCAACAAACAGTAAGTGAGAGATAAAGATGCCGAAAGCTACTTTGAGCCCTTGAAAGGATCCTGTATCCACTGCTTAAGTCAGCATTCTGCTGAGTGCTTCAATTACAAGTAAGAAAATCAAGGGTGACAAAGGACAACCCTGACGGAGACCCCAGTGGCGGCAGAAGAAGTCTGTGGGAATTCCATTCACCAGGGCTTCCGTGTTGACCGATGTAATGCAACCCATAATCCAATTAATGACAAGCCTGCCAAGTCCGATCTAATCCAGTAACAAATGAAGGAATTCCCAACTGACACTATCATAAGCTCTTTTTAAATCAAGTTTTAGGATGACCAAGTTCAATTTTTTAACCTTGGCCGAATGAAGACATTCTTGGGTGATGCCCACTGCATCAAAAATCAATCTGTCCTTCAAGAAGCCAAATTTTTCAGTGGAGATACATTTGGCTAGAGTATCTTTAATACAGTTTGCAATAGTCTTGGAGATGACTTTGTACGTGAAGTTGCATAACGCAATGGGTCTGAATTCATTGAAGTTGATAGGCTTACTGATTTTAGGAATTAACATGAAGAACATTGCATTAAGTGCTCCAGGTATAATTCCTATGAGACGTGATTCTTCTAAATCTCTTAGCAAATCCATTCCCATGATCTCAAAGAAGTGCTGGAAAAGTTCCCGAGTCCATCCATCTGGACCAGGACTTTTGTCCTTGGGCATAATTTTAATAGTGTCTTTTAGCTCAGCGAGAGTGACAGGTTTACCAATATTCAGATTGTCAGACTCCTTGAAGAAGCGAGGGATCGTATGTAATACATCAAACTGAACATCTATGTTTTCAGACTCGATGGCTTTATATTGGGTTCTAAAATGATTAAATGCTAGAAAATGTAACTCTAAATCTATCGTGACTGAGTTTCCTTCAACATCAGTCAGGTCCCAGATAGAATTGTGGCTACACCTCTGTGTTGCAAATTTGTGGAAAAAGCTTGTATTCTTATCTCCTTTATCAATCCAGGTTGCCCGGCTACAGAGTCTCCAGGTGGCTTCTTCATGAGATAAAATCTCATTCTTCTTACGTGTTAAATCCTAGAGGGTGTTTAAATCATCTACTGCAAAGATATGAGACAGATTGATGTTAAAGAGGGATGCGATTTGTTCTTCCACGTGTACCAGATCGACCTTCATAACCTTCTTCTTATTATATTGCTATTTAATAACAACCTGATTCAAGTGTTTAAGTTTTTCAATTAGCAAGAGGATTGTTGAAGAGTTTGTCCATTCTTGTAAATTTGCCCAAGTATTGTGGACAAGAGAGATGAACCCAGGATCTTCAATCCACGAACAATTAAACTTGAATGGAGCCGCCGAAATCCGTGGGGGGACATCAATTTGTAGACAAATCGGGTGGTGATCAGAAATCATTGAAGGTTCAACCCAAGACCTGAAATGGAGACAACCACCTATCATCTTGGAGGCTAAAAGGAACCTGTCAAGTCTTTTGGTGATACCATTGGCTCTGGATCTGCTGTTATGCCAAGTGGGAGAGAGGACTGAAGGCTGGAGATCAATAAGCCTCGATCTATGAAGGATAGAGTAAAAAAAGTCAGCCTTTGGATCAATCCTCGCAGAAGCACCCCACACTTCAATGGCGGTGAGGGTGAAGTTGAGATCACTGCCTAAAATGAGGTTGTCCTCATGGAGGATGACAAAGTCAAAGAGTGTTTTCCAAAAGGGCTCTCGGTCGCTATAGGGAGCATAACATTTTAATATTTTGAAAGAGGAAGTTGAGAATTTAAACTTACCTTCAATGAAGATCCTCGCAGAGATACCATAGGCTTGAAAATCTACAACATCAGGGTTCCATCCAGTAAGCAAGCCTTCAGAGCGGCCTAGAGAGTCTAATGCAACAATAGACCAGTGTGGTAGGCACTGCAAGAAGAGATCTTTTTCCTTATCACTGTTGACCAGGGTTTCTTGGAGAAAGACAATATCCTATTTGATCTTGGTGAATAATCTTTTGAGGGAAGCTAGCTTTGCGGGGCTTCCAAACCCACAGAGATTTAGAGATAAAAGGATCATTAGGAGGCAGAATTGAACGACAAGGGTGCTCTAAGTGCCGTAGAAGTAGGAAAAATGGAATAAAAAATAGTGGGATCACCCTTATCGAGGGGGTCGCAGAAGAAGAGAAGCCAACAAGTCCACCCTCTATTGAGCCTGGGGGCTTTTTGGGGGGTCTGGATCGGTTTTTTCTGATAGTGACATTGGAGCGATCAGGAGGAAGAAAGGGGAGAGAATGTGAGACCATGAGGGGGACAGGAGAAAGTGGAATGATTGAGAGGGTGGAGGGAGAAGGTGGCTCGACAGAGGGCTCGGGAGGGTTAAGGGTAGGAGCAGTCAGAGGAAGGAGTTGAGAGGGTGGGTCAGTCAAGAGGGGGGACTGAGAGGAAGGGGTCGAGGGTACAAGTGAGTGGCCAAAATCAGGATGGGAAGCAAGAGGAGTATCAACTTTAGGTAGAATCTATGAAGGCCGAGTGGGAGAAGCAGTGGAAAAATACTTAGGGGGGGGCTTAGGGAGGGGAGAGGAGGAGTCCAATTTATTCATGAGAAAACTCCAAAAGTCTTCAAAATTTTCTAGAACCCAGGCTTCATTTTCTTTTAAGTGCAAGATCTATGTTCCTTGTAGTACAAAACGTTAATCAAATCAACGATTGAGGAGAGGTGGCTCTAGATATAATGGGTAGGGTTTTGATTTCCATTACCAATACTTATGCACAGAGTCTCTTCCACAATGACCCATTCGAACCAGAATCTAGTCCTTGAGTGTGAAGTTGTGATGTTCTAGGGCCTTATATCCAAGTCCTCAAATAATGGAGCTCATTAACTAGACAATCCTCATATTATTGAGAAATTATTTGAAGTGCAAGAAATCAAAATCACTATCTTGTTTCCTAGGATTTAGGATTTTGTAACGTACCCAACCTCCATGTTGAGTCCCATCACTGCAAAAATGATTTATCCTACTAAATATGAATTTAAAAATGCCCCATACATATAAAAGAAAACCAAGGGGCAACATGCCCATAAAACTTACAACAAAACAATATGTTGATTTACCCATGCATATACAACATTTATAAACCATGAGCGCATCTAGTAAACACACAAAAAACACACACATCATTTGACATATTCATTTACACAACGAAATAATCATATTAAAAACAACAAAGAATTTATCTATTTATAAATATAACTATTTGACTGCATATAAAGGATGAACCTCCCACCCATAGGAACTATTGTTCCAAATCTTAACAACAGGCCACCCCCAAGCTAAGGCAATGAGTCCACAAGGAGATCTATCCCCTTCACTATCTACTCTCCACACTCAAAAACTCAAACCCAGGCTTTACTCCTACAACAATTATAATCCACCGACTCTCTCTTGCCCACAACCTGCACAACCCAAGGAATGTACCCCCTTCACTGCTCATAGTCCCTTAGGTTGTACCATTTGTTTATTAGGGCTTTAGTGCATTCAGTTGGCCAGGATTCTCTTAGCTAGGGACTTCATGAACCCTCAATTGCTTCAAGAGTGCTCACAACAACCTTCATAAGGCTCTTGAGAGATTTCCTCAATAAGAAAACACACTACAGGCTGACAGTTTGTTTTCACAAGAACATTGGGTTCATTTCAAACATAAAACATAGCCAAACAATGGATTTCTTCAAAGAAAGCATGGTAGGTTCTTTTCTCAGCACCCAAATCCTCCTTTGCTACCCAAAATCTCCATGTAAAAACTATGTATATTCCGCATACAAATTTCTCTTCTTCTTCCTTGTTTTCTTAACTTTCACTCTTCCCAAAGATGACTGTACTTCATCCCATGCTCTTCAATAACTATGAGATGTCACCTCTCACACCCACTCTTTTACATGAATTAAATGATTGACTTTGGGAACACTCAACAACAAAATAGAAGGTTATATATACACAATTATAATAAATTAGAAAAGTGGGTTAGATTAATACCTATGAATAAAATCACCCTTGGGCCCCTCTCTCTTGTGGAATCATAGCCCCCCATCGTGTTCATCCCTCTCGTATCGCATCCAAAGATTACTACTTTTATTAATCATTTCAATGTTCATAATATAAAATTCGGCCCTCGACCATATTAATCAATATGAACTCTTTGCCCCAATCATATCGACTCACTAGCCTAATTCACATTTATACAATTACATCACAATTTGTGGGGACTAAAATCGAGGATGTTATATCTTTTCCCTTTACAAAAAAGTCATTGACAAACAAATTTATAGGGAAATAGTGAATCACAAGGCTCTTTGCTTCCTTTAATGCAAGGATTCCTACCCTTTTCCTATGTAAACATGGATATACTACTTCCATGTTCTAGTAGGGGGAGGATATAGACTTAATTTTCTGCAACAATCCTTATTTTATGGGCCTTCAAGGGGTTTATGTGACTTGGATTAAAATCCCAAGGAGGACATTCCAAAGGCAGTGCTAGTGTGCTCCATCATCTCCAAATAATCCTCTGGGATGATCCTACCTATTGGTAACAATATCAAAAGAATTTTGGATAGTGATGCCCAAAGACATGCCAATATTCTTGTCCATGGATTTGTATTGAGGTAGACCTTGATAATGGGCTCTTGGAAGCCATTATGTTGAATCTATAAAGATGGTATCATATTTAGGAACTTGATTACGAGTAGCATCCATTCAAATGCAATATATGCCTTGAGGATGGTGTAGATATTGTAAAAAGAACTAGTGAGTTCGACTCCCCTAAATAACCAACACAAACAATAAATAAAAAAAAATGTTTAATGAAGACAACCTATAGAATCAACATTGTTGTAAATAAGACATGTAATTTGCATATTACCTCTTTAGATTCTCGTAAGATTCTCTTAAGATTTTTTTAAAATTAAACAAAATTAATGATTTAAAAAAAATTAAATTATCATTTTTATATATTTTATTGTTCACATTTGTTTATTAGTTGTCTTTTTTTTTCATCGGAAAAATTCATAATTTCACTATATAATAACAAAATTACATACATAGATATATACTAGCTATTTTGACATAGCTATGTACATATTCTCCACCAAAAAGATTCTAACCACCAGATGATGCAAAACAGGCATCAATGATACATAACTGAATGTCTGCCAATAATACCAGTCCCCAAAAAAATATCCATCTGAAATAACCACCGACATTTAAGTCCCCAATATAGCGGGTATCCCACGAATACAACAAATACTATATCAGAAATAATAAGTTGTGTCCCAGCATAAACCATAATATTTTCCCCGCAAAAAGAGCAGAGAATCCAGGATCAAGTATCTTGTTTGTCATGAAAGGGTCTGTGGTAGAATCCTCGAATTCCCGCTGATGTATGTTATTCAACATACCATTATCCAAAGGCTAACTGCGTGGCTTCTTTGGAAAGCCTATCCACCAATTGGATCCTTTCCCTGTATATATGAGAAAAAGAGATAGAGTCAAATAAACTTTTAATACAAAGTACAACCTCTAACAATTGAAGAAAGCGAGAGACATGGCATCCGTGAATCCCATTAGTCCAATTGAGGATTACTAAAGAATCACCAAAAACTTGTAATGTTCTGCATCCCTGCTCCACAACGAAAAGTATAAGACGTTTTAAATCCAGAAGTTCAGAATAGTTGTTTGTGCCATTCCCCAAACCAACTTTTAGGGTAAGGAAATGAGAGTTAGAGAAATATAGACAGCCACCCCCGCCACACTTTGTCTGATCAGATGAGGAAGCACCATCGAAGTATCCCCATGGGAGACTAAAGTCAGGAACCACCTCCCTAAAGACCCGGGATTGTGCCAAAACACCACCACCCGATCCTTGAAAAGAATTAAATATCCCAATGCAATTCACTGCCACCATTTCGGCCGGAATGATCACATCCTAGAAAATTTGCCCATTTCGAGTGATCCAAATCCCCCAGGCTAGGATAAATGAAAAATCTTGATAATCCACTTGACCCCATCCGCACAGCCATGCCTGTAAAGCTAATTCAAAGGAAGTTCCCTGCTAGCTCCAGAGGGAGGGCAACAATATCGTGGCAAAAGCCCATACCTCCCAGAAAAAAGAAGAATGTAAAAAAAGATGATCCACCGATTCTAAATGAGATTTACAAAGAGCACATCAAGCGCATCGAGCCTCCAATACTGCCTTCACAAGAACTAAACAACCAGCCCTAGAAATCCAACGATGACTCCAACACTTTAGCCTTTTTCAAGTTTTGCAATGAGCCACAACCAATCAGTCTTCCGATAGTCATTGGGTTTCAATTGAAAACCAAGATACTTCAACCCTTCATCCAATTCAAAGACCCGAAAGGGAAGCCTAGAAGTAATGGATAGTGACTCCCCCCATCTAGGTAAGAGAGTGTAATGCTTGACTTTTGTTCATTGATTACCATGCCTATATCTTGTTTTAAGAGAATTAGACCCTCACATAGTTTTTCATTATCTTGCCGAGATTCGTCACAAAAAAATAATATGTCATCCACGAAAAGTAAGTGTGATATATACAAACCCGATGAAATGTTGATGCCTCTGAAGTTTCCAACAGACTTTTCCTCAATAAAGAAACAACTAAGACACTTAGCAACCAAAAGAAAAAGGAGAGGAGACAGAGGAGATCCCTGTCGAACGCCCCTTTCCGCCTTGAAGAACGAGGAAGCTGAACCATTAATCAAAATGGAAAAAAGACACAGTAGATAGACATCCCATGATCCAATTTGTGAAAGCCACCCCAAAGCCAATATGTATCAACAACATCTGGATATAAAACCAGTTTACCCTATCATAGGCCTTCAAAAGGTCAATTTTAATAACTGCACCTTTAAGTTTCCTGCTTTTTAAACTATGTAAACCTTCTTGTGGAACCTTGATAGCCTCATGAATCTGTCTTCCCTCTAGAAAACTGAACTGTTCGCTTGAAATATGTCTAGAAAGAATATCTTTTAGTCTTAGGATAATAACTTTTGAGATGATCTTATATACACAATTACATAAAGAAATAGGTCGAAAATCATCAAAAGTAGCAGGATTGTCCGACTTGGGGATTAAAGTGATGAAGGTGGCATTAAGTGGATCTTGTATATGCCCATTTTTCCTAGATTCCTCCACTACTTTAAAAATGTCATTTCCCAACAAGTCAAAGAAACCCAAGTAAAATTCGATCGACCGACCATCAAGACCTAGACTCTATCCTTTCTGGAAAGAACGCATGACAACCAATAATTCCTGGTCAGAAACCTCTGCCATCAAAGACACTCGTTCATCCTCTTCCACAAAACGAGGGAAGAGCCTGGCCACTTTCACAATTTCAGCAATCGAGGATCCCGCCCGTGCCTTGAAAAGTTCTTTAAAATGAGAAATCCCCAAAGAAGATATACCTTCAAAAGTATTGACCAATTGTCCACCCCCCTCATTAAGTCCCCAAATAGTGTTTGTCAATTTCCTACCTTTGGCAAAAGAATGGAAGAATTTTGTATTCTCATCCTCGCAAGCGAGCCAGATAGCACAACTTTTGAGTCTCCACAGAGCTTCCTTTTCAGCCAAAATAACTCTCCTCCAAAGTTCCAAGTGTACCAGTGCATCCTTACCCTCCCTAGAACAAAATCCCCTGCCAGGGTCGACCTGCCATTCCAACAATGTCTTTTCAATGTTTAAAAGCTCTTGTTCCTCTTTTAAAATTTTCTCATGTGCCCATGAGATGGTAGCCTGTTTTAATTTTTTCAAGTTTTCTAGAAAGAGAATAGCAGCATGAGTAGTTTGGTCTTGTCCTAAGGGGGTCCATAACTTATGAACCAAGGCTTGATATTCTGGAACCCTTAACCAACCCTCAAAGAACTTAAAGGGGTTGGGAGCCCGACAAACCCTACCGCATAAATCCAGAACAATCGGGTTGTGATCTGATTCACCACTACATGCAACCATTATCGAGCAAGGGACAAAGAATCCACCATATCATCCTTCAAAAGGAAACAATCCAGGCGTTTTGCAACCCGATCATCCCCGACCCACCTATTCCGGCAAGTCGGTTGTAATTTTACCGACTCTAAATCCAGCAGCCCATGGAGTTCAAGAAAATGAGTGAAGTATTCAGTCAGACGGTTCAGGCTAGTTCGATACCTCCGCCGTACCTAAGGAAAAATTTAAATCCCCACCCACAATAACCTCTTGTTCAGAAAACCAGGAGCACTTTTCTAGAGAGTCCCAATAGCGTTGTCGATCAACGTAGGGACCATAAATGTTAACAAGCATCAAGGAGCAACCCAACTCAACTGAGAAAATGTTGAGACCAATCCCCGATTAAAACCCCAAATCTGATCACAGTTACAACGGTTGAGGCACCAACCAGTGGCTAGACCCCCAGATCAACCCTTTGCATCCATCGCCGCAAAGGACCAACTTGGAAAAAGTGATTCCATGCAACCACCAATTCACTAACACCCATTGTTTCTTGAAGAAAAATAACATCCAAAGCGATAACAACAACTAATCTTTTTAAGGACGATTTTTTTGTCGGGTTTGCCAAGCCCCTACAGTTAAACGAGAGGATTTTCATACAGAGACCACTTCTTGGGGTTGCTTTTCTCTAAGTGCCCATTCAATGGAAGATTGTCTGCCAGAGGCCACATCAATCCTAGCCTAATCTTGTGCCAGAAGTAAATGTGATATCCTACCCCGACTCCGAGACGAAGAGGGGGCCCAAGGAAGAGAACCCAAACCCTACCCAAGCGGATCTTCCGCACCACAGCTACTCAAATCCTCAGTTAAAACAACCCTGTTGCAGATAGAATAATGAATCCTAGACCCCTCAGAAGACTGGGTGCAAGAAGAAAACTGGTTTCCTGAATGGGAAGGAGTTATATTTAATGACAAAGTAGATGAAATAATGGAAGGAGCAGACTCCAAAGGGAAGGCTAGACCAGCAGAAGTAGAAACCAAATTACCCACATCCCAAGGAGACACCGAAGGAAGGGAAGCCCCAAACACACATATAACCCCCGACACATGATTCAAAGGGGATAATGGGGTACTGATCGAAGGAGGGAATAGGGCCCTAACATGAGAGAGAGTACAAAAATATGCCTCAGGATGAGGCTAGGAGAAGAGAGTGGAGGAACCCATCGAAGGAAAAACATCCAACCCCACAAAGCCCGACGGATGCAACAAATCAGAAGAGATAGAAGTAGCAACTGGAGAGAAAGAAAATTGTTTCTTACCCGACACCTGAAGAGACCTTGGGCAAGCCAACTTTTTGGACTTCTAAACCTTAGCTCGATCCAAATCCAGATCACCTGTAGAAAAACCAACAAGTGAAGAAGTGTCCCGTCCACTGTCCCTGCCAATGTTATGGATCTTTGAAACCACCGTATTGGCACCCCCAGTAGCCCCGGACCCCAAATCCACACGGCTCGACGCAGCACCAACACCAACACCCAAGGATCCCCGCACCTTCCCCTTGAAAGGAAGTTTTCAATCCACAACTCCATGCCCATAAACATGGCATCTATGACACCTGAAAGGAATTCCCTCATAATCCAACGACTGAATAAAAGAACCGAAAGCTGTCTCGATAGTTAGCTCCTTGAGAAGTCTCGGATGTAGATCCAACCTCACCAATATCCTAGCCACGAACATCAGACTTGTGTCTTCAAAGGACAAATCCGCTTCAATGAACTCACCCAATTTGTTTCCAATGGCCGAGAAACGAACATGGTTCCAATATTGCATAGGAAGGCCCGGTAACCGAACCCAAACGGGAACCACATCCACCCTCTCCTGCTTAGCATCAAAATTGGGAGTCCATCGCTTAAGTACAATAGGCGTACTAGCCATACTCCAAGTTTTGGACAAAACCCAAAAATCATATGTAGAAGCAGAGAAAACGAAAGCAAACTAACCCTTAGCTAACAAACAAATACTTCAAGGGCGAGAAATATTGGAGCCCCAAGTTTTGTCCACCCAAGAACGCAAGAAAGAAACACCCAACCGCTTCCTGTGCGCCCTTCCCACCACAACCAGTTCTGAAAAGTCTACCATATGATCCATGTCAATATCCTCTCCAAAAACCAAACTATCTGAGTTGGTCCTATCCTACACACATTGGATACCTCTATGCACAGAACGCTTTGAAACCCCCGCGTCTTTCAGGCCTTCCCGACCCACCACATGAGTGTTACCTTTAGAACCAGAAATTTATGGAGGAGAAACAGGACGTCCATAACCCTTGTTTGGAGCAATAACCCCATCAAAGTACTTGCCCACGGTCACCGCAGGCTCTGGAAAAGCACCAGATTTGTTTAATACCTCCGACAAGGAGAATTGGGCACAAGAATTTGCCACCGACAGGGCTTTTTGTTGGGTACCCCAGCTATCACCATTAAAGAGAGCCTCAAGCTCGGAACCAAAGCAAACATAGTCACCCTCTGACAGACTCGGAAGGGGATCCAGTCCAGGTTCAGATCTCGTTAAAGAAACCACGACGACTCGTAGACCAGGGCAGAGGAAAAAGCCAAGCCACCTGAATACGACAAATCGATCAAGGAAGGAATCTATGAAACTAGACCATATGTCAGAGCAGAAACTGGATATGTTGGGTTCACCGCCAGAAACCCCAATGATACTTCGAAAAGGGGTTTTGGGTCCCCTGCCACGGGTTCATTCCCCACACCGCCCGTATCCGGCAAGGACTCCGCAACCCAAGCCAACGCCATCCCGACCGGGAAAATAAAAGGAAATGCAGACAGAGAGAGGAAGGTGGTGTCCCCACAAAACCCCTACATGCCAAAATGCCGCCACCCCGAACCTGGTAACCTCCAGCCTCAAACAAAGAGGCCCTTACCACACCCCAAGCCACCCCACCACAAGAAATGTAGAGAAAAATCCTATCCGCCTGCACCATCGCCCACCATCCATGGTTCTTCCCGATCCCAAATCCGCTCTATACTAGTTTTATTTAGTCTCTATTAATTGTCTTATTAATATTTACATGTTAAAATAATATATTTTACATTAGCTAAAAATTAACTTTATAAATAGTGAAAACTTTAAATTTTATTTTTTCATTATAAAGAATTTATGAAAAATTTCACATGCCCAAGTTTACCATATTTTATACACTTCAAGATTTTTGTGTATCTTTGTAAAAATTAACATAAAAAATTCATTAACATTTTAAAGTAAAACACTAAATGATGATTTGCAAAAGAAAATATGCATTTTTTTTTTAGAAAACAAGGGACCTCGGTAGAAGAATATAATAATATTAATTAAAATGGAATTTATATATAAATTTATTTTTTAATTCTTAATAATTAATATAATTAATATAATAATTAATATAGTTTCTGGTGAGGGAGTACATTGTTAAGGCACTCCATAAGTGAAATCACCACTTAAAAACTTTGGGGACACCTCAAAATCCAACCATGTGAAGTAGCCAATCCCACAAATAAAAAATATTTAGCTAACAAAAAATAGATATAATAATTAAAATAATTATAATAATTATTAAAATATAAATTTAACTTTTAATTTTAATTATTAATACAATAATTAATATAATTAATAAATATTTGTTTAAAAATAAATTTAACTTTTAATTTTGATTTTAATTATTAATAATTAATATAATTAATTAACATGATTAATATAAAACAAATCAAAATTATTAAATTAAAAGGAACCTTGTTAATTGGCTAACATTAATACTAATTTATACTTCATGATCTTGAGTTGTAGTTTTTTATTATATATTTTACATCTGTTTATTGGAAAAAATGTTTTAAATGAAAGAAAAAGACGAAGTTCCCTGCGGGTATTCCATCCGCATGCAAGAGGTGGCATCAATAGTCCATAGCCTACGTTCAAATTGGTAGAGGCGCTCGATAGTACCTAGATAATGAAACTCGGGCACAAATCATAATCTCTGTGGTGCCATGTAGTCTTCTCTTATTGAGAGAATAAGAGAATTATTTTGTATAATTCCTGTCTCACTCGGTATTAAGTAGTAATAGAGTTGAATACTGTCTCACTCTACAATGTGTTGTCGGACCAATAGGATAATTTAGTTTTATTCAAATGTTTAAACTAATTATAAATATTCACTTGAAAATTTGGCGTTTTCATGTGTTTTTCCCTTGTTTCCTTAAGTGTCTTGGTTTTTTTTAGAGAGTACATGCTTGATTCATAATAATATTTTAAAATGACATGTTGATTGTAAAAAAAAACTAAGAGAACACAAAGATTTCGTGAAGATTTTCTGAAAAAATGGCATTTTCATGTGTTTGCTGACATTTTAGGTAAGATTCCCTAGATTCCCTTAAATTGCTTCTTTTGCTCACAAGCTTGTTGGGATATTTAGACTTGTATGGATATACTTTATTTATCGAACATGAGTTCCAAGTCTGTCTTGCAACCTTCTATAAGTGTATCGAATCATTCATTCAGGTGAAGGCAAAATAATAGAATTTTCACCTCACCAAGTTGTAATCAAGTATTTAAAGGATGCCAAACATATCTTAGCAACTTGAATTGTTAATGGAATTACTAGGTTGTATAGATTTTGAAACTTTGAGCCATCATCTTTTCCATCAATTTTTATTGCTCATATCAATGCTGAACAAACTTTGACAGAAGCGATTTAGTCATCTAAACTATTGTTCATTGCAACATCTATGTAAACAAAATATCATCGTTGGTTTTCTTCTCATTTCTTACAAATATGGTGTTTGCTCTAGTTATGTTCTATACAAACATCAACAAGATAATTTTGATAAATGTACCTCTTGGCATGCCTCGACTAGCTTCTAGCTGATTGATAATGATTTTTGTAGTCTACTTCCTTATGCTTCTTTCTTTGGGTTCAAGTACTTCTAACTTTCATTGATGACTTCTTTAGAGGTGCCCAAGTTTATTTCTTAAAAATCAATAGTGGTTTTTTTGACATGTTTTTGGCCTACAAGGTTGAAGGTTCTTGTAGAAAAAAATGGATCTCAACTTTAAAAGTTAAGAAGAGATAACGGGGGGAAATGTGTTAACTACAAATTTTCAACTCACAACACTACACAAAACATTTAGATAATGGAATACAAGGTTGAAGGTTCTTGTAGAAAAAAAATTGGACATCAACTTTAAAAGTTAAGAAGAGATAATGGGGGGAATGCATTCACTGCAAAATTTCAACTCACAACACTACACAAAAAATTTAGATACAATATTTTGTTCTATTACATACCAGAACAAAATGGTGTTGTTAAGAGAAATAATTGCACATTAAAATAAATGACAAATTATATGACCCAATCTAAGAGATTAAGTCCTCATTTTTGGGCGGAAGCCATTGATTTAGCAAATTACATAGTTAATCGCACTCCCACAAAGGCTTGGAATGATATAACAACAAAATAAGTATGGAGTAACATTAAACTAGATGTAAGCCACTTTTGTGTGTTTGGTAGCGAAGCATGAACTCACATCCCTGATGAGAAAAGAGAATCATTTCAACACAAAAGTGAGAAGTGCATTTTTGTGGGATATTTTGAAGATGTAAAAGGTTATAAATTTATTCAACCTCATTGAACAAAAAATATTATTAAGAGAGATGTCAAATTTGATGAAGGTCTCTTGGCTTGCATGCCTAATTGATCATTTGTGTCATCTTCTTCTATCCCTAATATTTATGATAGTACCCCTATTATGGTTTCTTCTTCAGATTATGATAGTGAGGATGAAAATTTGTAAGGTACCAGACGTAATGTAATATGCAAAAACAAAAAAATTCAATAAATACCAATGGAGCAATAAAATATTGAGAATAACAATGCCATCAATAATACATTTATTGAAAGAAAGCAATGTTCACTTGCCTCTTTGAGGGGGAAACCTCTAGCATAACAGAGCTCTATTACAATAAATCTCAAGACAAAACTTTATCATGCCTCCTACTCTTATTTAAACTAATTCTATCTTTTAAAGAACATTCTAGAGGAAGATCTTTATAGAAGCAGAAGCTTCTATTAGGTCTTCTTACATTGACTTGTTCACAATTATTAAAAAGGCCTTATTAACTAATGTCAGCCTTTATTACATGGAAAATATATTATTCTATCTATGTGAGGGGTTAGGGAGGTTAGGTCCCTAACATGCCCTCCCCCTTGAAAAAGAGCCTTGTCCTCAAAGCTTAAGATGAGGAAATTGCTGCAGAATGGTAGTTGGCTCCTAGGTGAAATCTTCTGGTGGAGTATCCTTCCATTGAACTGATACTTCCTAGATGGTGCGATGAGGGAGACAACATTCACGTTGGTCCAATATTGCTTGTATCTACAACCAAATGGAACCTTCATCCAACTCTGCTAGACTGGTCTGTGTGTGGCACTTGGTGCCAATCACTTTCTTCAGGCATAAGACATGAAAAACATGATGTAGCTTGGAGTGACTAGGAAAAGCTGATTGATAGGACATTGGCCCCACGCATTTGAGAATAGTATAAGGACCATAAAATTTGGGGGTCAGTTTATGTCACTGTTTGGATTTTAGTGAAGTCTTCTTGTACGGTTGTAGACAAAGAAAGACATGGTCCCCTTTAGCATATTGATGTTCAAAATGACCCTGATCTGCATGTTGCTTCATGCAATTCTGAGCCATGACCAAATTTCCTTTGAGAGTAGGGAGAATGGTCATGTAGACTGTAAGATTTTGGTCAACCTCATGAACCTTGGAGACACCCGACATGTATGGGAGAATCGATGGTGGCTTCTATCCGTAGACTGCTTCAAAGGGAGTCATGTGAGTGGCAGTATGATAAGAGGTGTTGTACTACCATTCAACTAGGGGTAGCCATTGAACCCACTAATGTTGTCTGTCGGACACAAAAAATTTCAAATATGTTTCTAAACACTCTTTGACCACTTCGGTTTGGCCATCAATTTGGGGATGATAGATTGTGTTGAGATGCAATTAGGTGCCCTAGAGCTTGAATAATTCTTTCCAGAAATTGCTGGAAAAAGTTGGATCACAATCATAAACAATAGAATGAGGCATTACATGGAGTTTGAAGATATTATCCATAAAAAATTCAGCCACCGTGGATGCGGTGAACTGGTGTTGAAGAGCACAAAAACAAGCATATTTGGAAAGACAATACTGTTGAGAAGAGTGTAGCGACAAAAATATTCTTCTTGGCTTGCGTTCCATCCTAGGAGAGGACAATGAAACTACCTAGTTGATGCATTGATGTTTTTCCTAAAGTGTAACTTAGGAAAAGTAACATTAGATGTTTTAATTTAATATTGACTTATTGAGTTCTTCTTCTAAAGTTAAAAAATGAAAAATTTAAGTGATGGATCTTTTAATCTAGACCATCCATTTCTTTGAGAGGCCTAGATTAGATCTCAGCCATATATCTCATTGATGAGTTACGGTTTTTCGCTTGCTCAATAGTATAATAGAATGTCAACTAGGAAGAGGGCACACTACTACTATGAGGAGAGATCGATCCAAGAGGAAGAGAGGCTCAATCTGAGATCTGAGAAAGAGGATAGTTGCAGGGAAACAAAGAAATACATTTGAACATGAGATTATCTCATCTTCTTGATTGAGCAGAGGTCACTTCACCTACGCAGAGGATCCGTACAGTTTGATGCAATACTCACAAGGGTGTCGTACATTTTTGCAGAGGCATATCTTGAAGTGTTTTGCTGGGACAAATCTGGTTCCAAAGCAAAGGGAGAGACTGTTTTTTAGTCTTGAAGGATTTTACTAGGTTTTATCTCATTAGGAGTGAATTTTCTGTAAGAAGCATTATGTATTTCTCTATTAATAAAAACCTCCAGATCTGTTGTACTATTTTTCCCACATTGGGTTTTTCCGGGGACTATTGTCCAAAAACAAGTGTGTTGATGTGATGTGTTTGTTGTGTGTATTTATTTGGAAAAGATCCTGTGCATTTTAATTTCTGTTGTGCATTAAACCTAGCTAAAATATGTTTTAAACAAAGACAAAAAAAAATAATTTAATTTTTTCTAAAGAAAACAATGCTAGGTTTTATGGAAATTTACAAATCCACTACCACCATGATGATTGACTTATTTCCTGATTTGGGTAAGCCAACAATGAAATCCATATAAATATTCGTCCAAATAGTAGGTGGAATTGGAAGCGGTTGGAGTGTGCCAGGATTTTTGACAATCTCACCCTTATTGTGTTGACATGTAGCACATTTGGCCACAAAGGTGTGAATGTCCTATTTCATACCATCCCAGAAGAAAGAACATTTGACCTGTTCATAAGTTTGGGTAAAACCTGAATGCGCAACTATAAGTGAATCATGAAACTCAGAGAGCACCGTGGATTTAAGGGCCAATAGTTTTCTTAAATATAGGCGACCTTTGTAGTGAAACTCTTCATTGTTCCAAGAGTACCATGGAGAAACTTGGGGATAATGTTGCAGTTTGTGGATTAGGCTATAAATATTTGGGTCTTGCACCCATTCCTGGTGAACAAATGAGAAAGAAAAGAGGGACCCTTCTTCTTCACATTTCCTGGAAAGAGTATCAACCACCACATTTTCTTTTCCTTTTTTGTAAATGATCTCATAATCATATCCAAACAACTTGGTCACCCATTTTTGTTTCTCCAGGGACGAAATTCGTTGTTCCAGGAAGTATTTGAGGCTTTGATGGTCCATTTTAATTTGAAAGTGTTGTCCCAATAGATAAGGGCACCATAGATCCACTGCATGCAAAATAACCAACATTTCCTTTTCATAGATTGATTGGCCCAAATGTCGCTCTGACAACTGTTTTCTAGTGAAAGCCAAAGGTCGTCCATATTGCATGAGGATTTCCATGATTCCCCTCCTAGATGCAACACATTCCAAAACAAAGGTCTTGGTGAAGTTAGGGAGGGCTAGTATAGGAGTAGTGCACATAAATTCTTTCAAGGCTTGGAAGGATTGGTCAGCTGTTGGAGTCCAAATGAAATCATTCTTTTAAAGGAGAGTGGTTAGGGGAGCCGTAAATATTCCATAATTTTGAACAAATTTGCGATAATAGCTCGTTAAACCTAAGAAACCACACAAAATTTTAAGAGTTTTAGGGCAAGACCAATTCTGCATAGCTTCAATTTTCTTAGGATCCACCCTTACACCATCCTTGCCAACAATATCACCCATGTACTCAACTTCAGAGACGCCAAAAGCACATTTAGATTATTTGAGGAAACGTTGGTGCTTGGAGAGGAGATGGAGAAATTGATCCACATGGTTGAGATGGGCTGGCAATGTTTTACTATAGATGAGAATATCATCAAATAAAAACTAACACAAAGTGATGGAGGAAATGGAGAAATACATGATTCATGAGACTTTGAAAAGTGGAGGGAGCATTACAAAGACCAAAGGGCATGACCAAGAACTCATAGTGACCCTAATGAGTGCGAAGTGAATTCTTGGGAATGTCTTCCTCTTTCATATGTATCTGGTGGTAGCCAGAATGTAGGTCAAGTTTGGTAAAGTATTGAGCCCCACTAAGTTCATCCAGAAGGTCATCTATGACAAGAATGAGAAATTTATCCTTGATGGTAAGTTTTCCGAGGGAATGAAAATCATGACACATGTGCCAAGTGCCTTACTTTTGAGGACCATGACTACATGTGAGGAATATGGGTTGGTAATGGGATGAATAACTCCTGCTTCGAGTAATTCTTGGAAAATTTTCTCAATTTCAATTTTTTAAGCAAAGGGATGATGATAAGGGTGACCAGTGGGAGGAAGACTACTCAAGATTAAAGGAATGGAATGGTCATGGTTGTCGCTGGAGGGGGGAAGGCCCTGGAGAGTTTGGAAAATAACCCTAGGGAGTTTGGAAAATAATGTGATGTTGGGAAATGATAGATTGAAGGCCGGGGTGCACAAAGGGTGTCTCAACTCCTTGAATGGAATTGAGTTGGGAAATGATGCCAGGATGATCTTTTTTGAGTAACTTTTCCATGCGGTGGGAATTGATGATCTCTGACGATCCTGTTGTAATGCCTTGGAGTTTATATTGTTGTCCTTCTTGTTGAGATTGCATGGTTAAATATTTAAAATCCATGGTTATGTGGCCCATAGTGCGTATCCATTTAACAACAAGTACAATGTCAAAACCACCCATGTCAATGGAAAACATGTGAGATTTCAAGTTATACTGATAAATTCGTAGGCACACATTTTCACAACGCCCCCCACATTTCATGGAACCACCATTGGTAATCATGATTTGAAAATTGTTGAAAACACATATATAACAATTGATTTCTTGGTCAAGGCGACGATGAATGAAATTATGAATACTTCCACTGTCAACTAGGATGATGAATTTCCTGTGCTTAATGTAACCAATCAACTTGAGGGTTTGGCAAGCAAAAAAACCAGTTAGAGCACTCAAGGAAATCAATGGTTCAACTTCGGGAGGATCATAGGGCAACATAAGATCATCTACTTGGGGTAGCGCTGCCTCAGGTGAAACCTTAACATATTCATCAACATCCTCCAAAATGGCCATAAATTTTTTTTGTTCTTTACACTTGTGCCAATGAAAGTATTTCTCATCAAAATTATAACAAAGACCCTTGAGTTGGCGTTCAACCATTTCCGCCCATCTCAATTTTTGGACCTTGAGAGGAGTGGCCGAAGGGGCAGGATTAGGAGGTCTAGGACGAGGATGAAAAGTAGGTTTCTTATTCTGAGCAAATATGACCTGTTGTGCTTCCTTGGCATGTTTCATTGTTTCAAACCAAGTCTAGGGGTGAGCCATGAGGACCTGGGATTAGATTTCATCCTTGAGGCCACTGATAAAGCATTCTCGGAAGAAGGCATCGATCATACGCTATGTGCGGAAATACAAGTGCTCAAAGACAACAATAAAATATTCCATTGTTCTAGACTGTTTCAACTTGGTCAAGCAACCTAAATGGTGGGTGTCTATGTCAAAGAGTTCATACAACTCAACAACAAATTGTGTCCAAGAAACATACCCTTGGCGTGCATTTAGATGCCATTTCCACCATTTCCATCATTTCAAATCCAAATAGAGAACACCGTAATGAAGCTTGGTCAAGTTATCGGTAATTCAATGCAGGGAAAAATAGTGTTCCATCAGAGTGACCTAGGTTGTTGGATTTGATCCATCAAATTTTTCACGTCAACTCTGGGAAGACAGGGGTCACAATTGGAATGAAAGTTTGGAGGATTGAAGAATCAACATCAAGTTTGACTTGGGGGTTTGGGCTAGAGGAGGAAGGACCCTGGGATTGGGTCATGAATTGTTTAAGAGCGGAGTGGAGTTCATCCATTCGGCTATTGAGCTGGTCCTAGATGAGGTCCACTTTGGAATGCATGGCAGTCATGTCATTATTCACTTTGGTATGAATGGAAATAAAGTCATTATTCAATTTCTGATTGGTTTCTTCTTGGCGAGTGGGAGCCATTAGGGGAGGGGTGGGTCCAAAAAAGTAGACAAGTGATATATAACACTACGATCAGGGAAATAAGAGGAAGCTAATGGGATAAGTGGGAAATAAGGGTTCTAGGAAGGGTATGGGTCCACGGGGTAAAAAAAATGGTTAAAAATGATAGGTAACACAATGAGCAGGGGAAAAAGGTGAATCCAATGGGATAGGTCTCAATTAAGGGTGCAGGAAAGACTCATAATTTTCTTTTTACTCCTGTGGAGTTATACTCCGACCTGAATAATATTGTAATGTCAAAATGCCCAAATTCTTAACAAGAAAACATGTGTACTAATTTCACAACTAGAATGCTTGAGGCAAGGTTACGCTGCCAAAAATTCTTTTTGTTCCTTGTCTGGTATGTTCTCCCCAGGTAAGGGTTTTCAGGGTGCCTAGGGACAAGGGTTTTCCTTATGCTATAGTTATTTGATATACATGCAGGGTCGAACAATAGTACTTGGCTCAATATCTCAAGGCACCAACTAAGGAGGCTTGATAGTACCCTTAGTTGTACTGCCCAATTACCTAGGTACTAGAGAGTATCTCCTTGAGTGTTCTTCTCGGTGGAACTATAACAGTCAGGTGATCGATTGGTTGATCTAGGGATGGTTTTAGGAGAGCTAGGGGACTCCCGATATATCTTTTGGTACGTGGGAGTGATGGCCATGTACATATTTTTTCTAATGCAACACTACTCGAGGGGTACCAATAGGGGTTATGAAGGTTTCCAACAAGGTGAAACTCTGATTTCTAGGAAACCCGTGAAACCATATGTATTTCTTGCATGTAGTCTTACCCATCGTGGTTTTACCCATTGTTATCCCCATTTTATGGGATAACTAAGGAGATCATGTCTCGAGGCCCTCAATATAGATTTTAACCATGTACAATATTTTACTGCAAACAAATTTTCAATAAAAGAACAGAAAAGATACAATGGAAAATAAACACATTACGTAGAGATTTTCCCCCTGGAAACCCAAACCGGGAAAACCAACATATTCTATATTCATTCATAGTGATACATTGTTTACAATACAATATAAATATAGGAGCCAACAACATCCAAAACCCTAACCTATTAACTTGGATTAGTCAACAACCCTAATTCCTTAATTGGAAATAGAAAACCATCGACAAAAACCATGTGCTGAAAAACCGCCCAACAATGGACACAAAAACGTAGGAGACACAAAAAATGAGGAAAAAATGCAATACATTTCTCGAGGATTTTTTTTTTCTCGGGGGCGCTGCCTCCAAACCCCCACGCAGAGGGATATCACACCCCTGCAACCCCCTTGCGTGCCCAACACAACGTAGCATTCACTATAACTAGTCGTACAAAGAGTATAACACATACCCAACATTCTCCCACTTGTTGTTTTCTTTGCATTCAGGGGGTTACAAGGTTACATAGTCAATAATCCAGGGCATCAATGCCCATGGATCCTCTACACCAAGAGAAATTCTCAGTTCTCATAGATTTTGTTAATGAATCTGCAACATTCTTCAAAGTGTCCACCTTCATCAACAACAATTTCTTTTCTTCAACCATGTCTCTCACAAAGTGATTTTGAATATCAATATGCTTTGTCTTTGAATGATAAGATGGGTTCTTCCAAAGAAAAATTTCACTCTGACTATCACAATCTATCCTTACAACTTGTTGTACCAACCCAATACCCGAACACAATCTTTGTAACCATATTGCTTCCTTTCTTGCATGAGTGGCTGCCATGTATTCAACTTTTGTAGTTGAAAGTGCCACTACAACCTGTCTTTTGCTCATCCAACTGATTGCTCCTCCAAACAGGTTAAACACATACCCGCTTGTAGATCTCCTACGATCTAGATCTCCAGCCCAGTCTGCATCCAAAAATCCATGTATGTCAAACACTCTATCCAATCCTGGTCTTCCTTGGTAGCACAATCCATAGCTAGCAGTGCCACACAAATACCTGAAAACCATTTTTACTGTTGTCCAATGCTCCTTCCCTAGTTTTGACATATACCTACTAAAAAGTCCCATTGTGTGTGCAATGTCTGGTTTAGTACAAACCATTGCTTACATCAAACTACCAATTGCACTCGCATATGGAACACGAGACATGTCCTCCTCCCTTCCTTTGTCTTGGGACATTGATCCACAGATAACTTTACACCAACATGAATAGGGACCTCAACCGGTTTACATTCCTGCATATTAAACCTCTCCAATATTGTCTCGACATATTTTATTTGATTTAACCAAAGTTTCCTCTTTTTACGATCTCTTTTAATTTCCATGCCCAAAATGAAATTTGAAAAACCGAAATCCTTCATGTCAAATTTAGAGGACAACTGAGTTTTCACATCGTGGATAATCTCCTTGTTGTTTCCTATCAACAACATGTCATCCACATATAAGACCAAATAAATAAAATGATCACCAATTAATTTAAAATACTCACAGTGATCCTCTTTGCTTCTTGTGAAACCAAGTCCCAGCATACAAGTATCAAAATTTTGACACCACATCCTTGGTGATTGTTTTAAACCATACATGGGGTTTTTCAGCTTGCATACCAGCTCCTTCTTTCCCTTCACAACAAAGCCTTCTGGATGCTTCATATAGATTTGTTCTTCCAGATCCCCATGTAGGAATGTTGTCTTCACGTCCATCTATTCTACTTCAAAATCAAATGCAACAACAACATATAACATAAATCTTATAGAAGTTAACTTGGAAACAAGAGAAAAAATCCCACCAAAATCAATTCCCTCAACCTTGGAATAACCCTTTGCTACTAACCGAGCTTTGTATTTCTCCACTTTTTCTTTTGCATTCAACTTCTTTTGAAATACCCATTTGCTTCCAATGAGATTTATTCCAGTCGACAACTCCACTAGATCCCAAGCTTCATTCTTATCCAAAGTTTCCATTTCTTAATCCATGGCCTTTTTCCAAAGCTTTCCATCCACTGAATCTAATGCCTCCCTAACTGTTCTAGGACCATCATCAGTAATAAACAAAGACAAATTTGAACAAAAATAAGATGGAACATACCTTTCCGGTAGCCTTCTTTCTTGAACCGATCTCCTCAATAATGGAGTATGAGGATCTTCTTCTTCTGATTCCTGTTCTTTTGTAGAGTCTGATTCATCATCCTTTAAATCAAACTATATTTTCTCCAGTTCTTCCTTACTTGGTAGGACTTCTTGTTTAACAACATCCTTCATTTCTCTAAATACCACATCTTGGCTATACACAACCTTCTTAGTTTCTGGGTTCCAAAGCTTATAATCTTTGAGACCATCTTTATACCCAATAAAGATAAACTTTTAAACCTTCTTATCTAGCTTACTCATGTTTTCCTTTGGAACATGAACATAAGCCTCACAGCCAAATACCTTGAGATGTGTGAGAGAAGGTTTCTTACTAGTCCATACCTCTTGTGGAGTCTTGTCATCCAATGCTGATGAGAGTGATCTTTTGACTAGGTAACATGCAATACCCACTGCCTCTACCAAGAATTATTTCCCTAACCCGACACGACTGAGCATGCACCTTTCTTTTTCCATCAACGTCCTGTTCATCCTTTCTGCAACTCCATTCTGCTGAGGTGTATATGGAGTAGTCTTCTGCCTTTCTATACTGCACTTCTTACATAATTCTTCAAATCCATTCATGCAGAACTCTTCTCCATTATCTGTCCTCAACACCTTAATTATTTTCTCTGATTGATTCTCAACAAGAGCCTTAAACTCTTTAAACCTGTCAAAGACTTCATATTTATTTTTGAGGAAATATATCCAAGTATTCCTTGAGAAGTCATCTATAAATGAGGCATGGTACACAAATTTTCCTAATGATAGAACCGACATAGGTCCAAACACATCACTGTGAACTAGCTGTAAAATTTCTTCTTCCCTCGTTGCACCAGAGGGGAATCTTACTTGATTCTTCTTCCCATATAAAAAATGTTCACAAAAATCAAAATCCAGAGAGCAGTTAGACATACCTTCAACCATACCTTTATCGCGTAGTAGTCGAAGACCCTTCTCTCCGATATGGCCCAGTCTTTGATGCCACAACATAACCTTTTCTCCAGAGACTGTAGGAGTTCTTTCTTCTTCAACTCCAATATTAGGAACAATGGAACTATTACACCCATCACTAATAGTGCTTCCTTACAGCTTGTACAGAGTTCCAAATCGAACTCCCTTCAACAACACCATTTCACCTCGAACCATCCTGTAGGTTTCCTTTTCAAATATTGTTTTTACCCCTGTTTCGTCCATTTTGATTACATAAATCAAATTTCTGGCTAAACCCGGGATGTTCAAAACACCAGGTAGTGTTATAATCCTTCCATCTATGAGCCTCAACTTGACTTTTCCTCGTCCTATGATTTTGGTTGTCGAGTCATCACCTAGGAAAAAATTACCTCCATCATACCTTTCATATTCATAGAACCACTCCCTGTGGGGAGTTATATGAAAGGATGCACCTGAGTAAACCAACCATGCCTCATGATCTGCATGTGTGATTGAAGAAGCCAAGTACACATCCCCTCCTTCTTCCTTTGAGGTATTTTCTTCTGTAGAAGGAGATTCTTTTCTTGAGGTAGTGTTCTTGTAGTTCCCTTCTTTTCCACATCTCCAACATACCTTTACAAACTTTCCAAGAGATTTAGACTTAGATCTCCCACTTGAGGACTTAGATCTATTTCTTTCTTGGGAGCATCCTCTTGCAAATAATGCATATGTGCTATGTATTTCCATGTTCTTCTGTCTCATCTCCTCCAAAAACAAGGATGATACAACTTCATCAAACTTCAAGGCAGTTGTATTACTACCTATGACCACAACCAAACTATCCCACGAGTCTGGTAAAGAGCACAATAAACTGATACACTTATCTTCATTTGAAATTTTAATCTCAACATATACTAACTAACTTACCATAATATTGAAGGCGTTCAAATGCTCTGCCATCGAGTCTTTATCTCTCATCCTCATGTCATACAACTTCTTTCTCAAGAAAATTTTATTTACTAGGGACTTAGACTGATACAATTTCCCCAACTTATCCCATAAATCTTTGGTTGTTTCTTCTTCTGACACATTCCGTAATACTGAATTTGAGAGACACAATCGGATTGTGCTCTTTGCCTTCCGATCCAACTTTTTCCAGTCATCTGCTGAAGTTCCTGTAGGTGCAGTACCTAGATCCACCGCGATCCATTGATCTCTGTCCACCAACATATCTTCTACAACTCAAAAATTTTCCCATTAAACTTCTCAATCTCCATTTTCGAACTTCTCACCATTTCTTTTCACCTGGAAAATCAATACCACATATCTCCCACTGTAACAAGGCTTATCATAGTCCCGAGCCAAACCCTTGACCACAAAGGCGTCCCCCTGAAGCCAACAAAGCTCTGATACCAAATGTAGATTTTAACCTTGTACAATATTTTACTGCAAACATAGTTTCAATAAAAGAACAAAAAATATACAATTTAAAATATACTCATTACACAAATATTTTTCCCCTGGAAACCCAAACCGGGAAAACCAACATATTCTATATTCATTCATAGTGATACATTGTTTACAATACAATATACATATAGGAGCTAGCGGCATCCAAAAACCTAACCCAATGAACTATATTAGTCAACAAACCTAATTCCTTAACTGGAAATAGAAAACTATTGGAAAAAAACATGTGCCAAAAAACCGCCCAACAATGGACATGAAAATCGAGGTGACATGAAAAATGAGGCAAAAATGCGACATGTTTCCCGAGGCAATTTTTTTTTCTTGGGGGAGTTTCCCCTGAACCCCCGCACAAGGGGGCTATCACCCCCCTGCGCACCCGATGCAACGTATCATACACTATAACTAGTCGTGCAAAGAATATAACACATACCCAATGCTCAGGTTATAGATAGGGAGTACTGAGATATTACATGACCAAAAATATCCACTTGCACATACATAAGCCCACTCTATCACTACATTTGATCCATTGTCAGTGCATCCACCACATCAACTAGCTTCTAGAAGGAATATGGGTCTTTATCCATGCGGTACAAGTTAGGTATTGTGGTAGGTAATCACCCTTGTATTTAAGGCATTCAAGCATGTTGTATTTGAGCTACTTTTGATTAAAAAGCACCTTCTTGGACATTATGCCTTTGACCTTGTTTCACCTTGGTGAGTGTCATATATTTCCTAGTAAGTGGCCAACCTTTGGGAAAGGTTTGTGACTGGGGGTCCCTTGAGGGGTTATTGTACCATTCCCGACCATACTTACCACTTTCCGCTCATTACATTCCCATCATATTTTCCTCTTCTAGGTCCTTTGATTTCAGTGATCCGAGAAGGGCATGTACCTCATTTCATGGGAAGAAGGGGATGAAAGGCCCATAGGGATTGTTGTTGGCTAAAAATATAAAACCTTATATATATAAACCTTCCATATGATTCACCCAGGGATCCACCGAGAAAGCAATGAAATGCTTCTCTATAAGAAAAGGGGGACCTACAAAAGTAAATGATAATGAATGCTTAAGGGTTTAGTTGGAGGATATGAGGTCTCATCACGAGTCGACCCATCACGATCATGGGTATTTAGCGGTGTGAAATCACCATCATTTGTTCACCAAGCTATTAGTGTAGTGGCTCTTAGTTACACAACTGAGAGAAAGGGGGTCTCATCACGAGCCAACCTTATCATTTCCGCGAGGTATTTGTGAGTGACGTTGTCATTATATAGACACCATGCCAGTACAATGGCCTTCAACTCGTTCATTAAAACATGAAAAAAACAAAGAATGCCAATAATATGGACTTGGAAAAAGTGCATTGCAAACAAAGGTGCCACACACCCTCTACAAAGGGACCCATAAATGAGATAATACAAGCCCTTGTATGTCATGAAGCTCAACGACCTATGAAGTATGAACCCCTTCCACTGCATCATCCATTACATGAACTTGAAAGGCCATCCTTGGGAGCATCCCATACTTGAGGGCTTTGGTTTACCCAATTAGACTCCTATGACACCCCTCCCATACTTAAACTTGGTCAATTGTATAAGGTTTTAAGCATTGTTTAATTTGATGAGGTAGTTTTGATGCACATGTTTAGGTGCCTTGCATATTAGACATGGTTTACACTTGCCATGATATCTTTGAATTGAGATATTTGGAGGGTGTACCCTTTTGTTTTGTAGGATCTTGTTGGTGGACAATTTTAGAGGAACAAGTCTAGCTTGGGCTTCCATGGGGCTTGAAGCCCATAAGTTGGATGCCAAGGGCCCACATGTCAGATCATGAGGACTTTCCTTTGGAGGCCTAGAAGACATCATGGATGACATGGCCTAGCCTTCACATTCCAAATGTTTTTCCTAGGAGAGGGAACACGTCACTTATGGAGGCTTGACATCACCTAAAGGGATAATGTTTGGTGGTGAAGGTGTTTTTTAATGAAACATGGCATGTTTTGAAGGAAGGAGGCTTGAAGACTATCGAGAGAGGACTTGGATGAGTGACACGCAGCCTTTGGAGGCCTAGCCATGCATCTACTACACCAACGACTTCTTCGAAGTGCCAAAACGTCCCCTAAAGGGGTGACATCACCTTATTCTAGGGTTTATTTTGTGTAAAAGTGAATTTTAAGTGAATTTTTTAATATTATTTTGTTGCAAGGGGTAAGATAAGGTTTGTGGACCCCTTATCTTATGTTTTACCCTTGCTAAGTGGACAAACTATGTGATACAAATTTTGTATAAATAGAGATCATGAAATATCATTTTGGAATCATAACTCTCCCATTGTGAAGAGCTAAGGACTGAGATTTTCGCTACCCTTGAAGCTTTTTGTTCTCTTGTGCTATGATATGGTGTCTCTTTGGTTGTGGACTTGATGATGATGATGCGCTAGCTCTTGGAGGTCATTTCTAGCTACTTGTGGTGGTTTATCTTGTTGCCATTTGGATTGGTAAGAAATTTTACTTGCTATCATTTGTAATTCAAGATCAAGGTTGATTTTTCTAAGGCTAAGTAGGAAGTATAAGTGCATACACCCCTAATTTAGTTCCACCATAAAGTTAAGCATAGAATTATCGTTTGCAAGGGTTTTCTAAGGAAGTATAAGGACATACACCCTTTAGTTTAAACCCTAGTTAGGTTACTTGCCTTGGGGAATAAGAGCATTTATACCCCCAAGGAGGTAGTAGCTCTAGCTCTTTACTTTTGACCCCATTAACCCATAATCAAAGGCACTAGTTGTTTCATTGGAGAAATAAAGCGTTGCATTGGTAAACATGAAAAGTTGAATTTTTGAAGTTCTCTCACTTGGACATTGTTCCTTGAGTCCTAGGCTATCTTTCCTCATGGAGGCATCCTCTTTCACCCATTAAAACTTGTTGTTGTTACAAAAATAACCTACAACCATTAGGGATGCATTAATCTAACCCTCTAACCCTATGTAACTCCTAAAATAACCCTATAAATTGGCTATAAATTTTCCCTAACAAACTACTAACTTAAGCACACTTTTTGGGCTAGTTTGAGGTGATTTCATTGGATGAATTTTCTGTTATAAGGCTTGTTTTTCTACAGCCATAAGGCTGATAAATATCATTGCAGTAAGCTTTTTGTGATAACCTTGCTTTTGTGCTAAAGTCTTGCTCTTTCATTGATGAGTTGAACTAGTCTTCACTAGCTTGTCTCTTGCTTATTTAACTAAACTTTTAGCACTTATTTTGCAGCTCTTGTTATCTCTTATATGATGGTATATATCACTTATTGCTGTTGCAATTAGGGACAACAAGCTTAACTTGTTTTTTCACCTAACATACTTCATTGTATACTTGATTTTCATTGTGTCTTAGGTAGGTATTTTTATCTCGACAGGTTACTCAAAGCATTGCCAACCCTAAACCTTTCCCAAGACTTGTTACCAAGTTTCTTTTACCATCTAGAATTGACCTATAGGGGAATCCATCCATACATCTCATTTCCCATCTCAATCCCCCCTAGCGTCATCAAGATTCCTCCCTTGAGGTGACTACATGAGCTATGAAGTGAAGGGAACACCTGCCTAAGGTGATAGTGGGTAGGTGCTCTCTTAGTTGTTGCCATCTTATGGTTTGGGTTGGGCTTTTCCCAACCTACAACTTGTGTGATAACACCCACTAAATGATAGTTCTTTGTGCTTTAAAGACGCAAACAATACATGTCTCTACCGTGGAAAAAAATTTAACCCACAATTCCTGCCAAGGAAAGTGCTTTGATACCACTTGTAAGGTACCAGACATAATGCAATATGCAGAAACACAAATATTCAACAAATACCAATGGAATAGTAAAATATTGAGAATAACAATAACAACAATAATACCTTTATTGAAAGAAATAAATGTTCGCTTGCCTCTTCGAGGGGGCAACCTCTAGTAGAGTAGAGCTCTATTACAATAAATCTCAAGACAAAGCTTTCTCATGCCTCCTACTCTTATTTATACTATTTTTTTCTTCTAAATAACATTCTAGAGGAATATCTTTCTAGAAGCAGAAGCTTCTATTAGGTCTTTTATTACATGGATAATATATTATTACATGGAAAATATATTAGTCTATCTACGTGAGGGGTTAGGGAGATTAGTTCCCTAACAAAATCCAAATCCTACTCAACCTCCTCTAGTTGGGTCCGTTGAACCTAAACCAACACCAACACCATAGCTTCCTAGACAGATCCATACAACACAAGAAGTGACTAGTGATCTTGTTGGTGATCCTTCAGATCAACATCATACACATTCATAGTTCCAACAAACCTCCTCTCTTTTGGGTCAAGTTTCAAAGACTCATGATCCAAAAACATTTGTAGATTCTTGCTTTTTTTGTCCATCCTATTCGGATACAATAATGTCTCAAGAATATCGTTCTCTAATGGTGAACAATACTTGGGATATTGTCCCTCTTCCAAAAGGAAGTAAACTTGTTAGATGTAAATAGGTGCATAGGACTAAGTATGCAATAGATGGAAGTGTTGAAAGATAGAAGACTCAATGAGTTTCCAAAGGATTTTCTTAAGTAGAAGGAATTGGCTATACTGGAACCTTTTCCCCTGTAGCCAAAATGAATTCCACCTCCTTATTCTAGCCCTTTTAGCTTCCTATAAATGGGAGGTCCATTAGATGGATTTAAATCCAACATCTTGCCTAGGGATTCACAAGAAGAAATTATGGAACAACCACCTGTTCATATTAAGAATGACTCTAGTCTTGTTCACTGCCTTAAGAAATCTCTCTATGAAGCATGCTCCTTGGGCTTGGTATGCTAAAAATGATATCTTTTTTCATGACACTAACTTCTCTAGACGTCATTTTGACTCCAATGTTTATACCAAGAAAGTGGGTTATCATCACATATGATTTGTTCTCCATGTTGATGACCTTATACTCATTGCTATTGACCCCAAAATTTAAAGCCAAGAGAAATCTAGTCTTAAGAAGAAATTTGAAATAGTGACAAACTTGGGACATTTGCATTATTTTCTTGGCTTCCATTTGAAAATCAAGGAAGAAATTTGCCTTTCCTAGTCTAAGTATGCATGTGATCTTCTTAGTCGCTTTCAAATGGAAGATTGTAAACCAACCCCATTTCCCATCCAATTTGGAGCCAAACTTGATGCCAACTATACCACACCCGAAGTAGATGCCACTTTGTACCATTAGTTAGTTGGTAGCCTTTGGTATTTGACTCATACCCATTCTAATATTTCCTTTGTTGTTGGGTTTGTTACTAGGTATATGCAAAAACCCCATGAGAGCAATTGGAAATCGATAAAGAAGGTACTTTGGTATATTCAAAGTACAATTTAGTTTAGGATATAATACAGTTAATGGGGGACTCCTTTATTGGTTGGTTTCACTAATTCTAATTAAGCTAGTGACCTTGATGATTGGAAGCCACTAATGTAGTTTTAACCCAAAGGGCATAACACTATTAGAAAAAGTTCCCAAAGGGGTAGTAAAGGCCAACTTATATTGATCAAAGGGTGAATCTGAATCTAATTGTAACCTAAGAACCCATCCATTAAGTAAATGATTTCATGTCCAACACAAACATCGATGATTTGGTCAATGAATGGTATCTAATAACCCATCCATCAAGTAAAGGATCTCATGTCCAACGCGGGCATCGATAATTTGGTCAATGAATGGTATCTAATAACTCATCCATTAAGTAAAGGATCTCATGTCCCGCGCGAGCATCAATAATTTGGTCAATGAATGGTGTTGAGTAATTGTCTGTGGGACAATCTTGATTCAGATCACGGGAATTAGTACAAACATGAATGATGTCTTGTTTCTTAGTGACCGGGACCATGTCAAAGACCCATGAAGTGTACACAATTGGATAGATAAATTTGACCTGATGGAGTTTATCAATTTCTGTTTTCATGGTAGGAGACTTAGCAAGGTGAATAAGTTGTTGTTTCTATCGACCATGTATCGATGTGATGTTTGATAATGACAGGATCAAGTCCATGCATCTCTTAGTAGTACCAAGCAAAGACATCACAAAATTCCTAAAAAATGGCCTTATAGGCTACAACCTCTCTAGGGGAACAATTTTCTCAAAGAAAGATGTTTTCCGTAACATCGGGTGTTATAGAGATATTCACCTTGATGGTGGGTGGAATATTGGCATAGTTGAACAACAATTTCTCTCAACATCTCTGAAATTCGTTCCCGCCGTTCCAACGTTTTTGAGAACGGGTAAGAAACATCCCCAATTTGTTGGGAACGATTTTGAAAACTTGGGAGCTTTAACCTCAAGGAAATGAGTACTTGGGAAAAAGTTTTCAATATAGAGAATTTAAATTTAAATTATATTTTTGGTATTGATAAATACCAATTTTTGGTTTTACTAAACTAAAATGCAAATATTTTTATTCAATTATTAATATATTACAAACACCTAATTTATTACAAATATTTTTATTATATTTATTCAAAATATATTAAACTACAAGTATATCTTATTTCAAAAATTATTTAAATAAAATGATTTAATAATATTCACTTTATATATGTGGATATAAATAACTTTTAATGTATGTATGTTTGCCTTAAAACTCAAACTAAAAACAAAAGTAGAATAAATCAACCATATCATTCATTTTTATTGTATTTTCATATTATAACAGTAATATTATTTAATTTTTTTTATTTAAATTTACAAAAATATTATTATATTTTCATATTATAATAGGAATATTATTTAATTCTTTTTATTCAAATTTATAAAAATATTGAAATTTTTTATATGTAAAATTTAATTTTAAATATATATATATATATATATATATATATATATTCTATTTTACTTCTCATTATATAGTTAAATCTTTATAAATATAAAAATATAAATAGATCTTTATAAATACATTTATATATATAAATATATTTAATATAAAAATCACATCAAATTTATTTTTCATTATTAATTTCAAAGTTTTTCATTATATTTACGATTGAATTTTACATTTTAAATAATTATAATGGTCAAGAGCTTCGAGGTTTCCAATCATTAAAGCACAGTTTTCACTGATTATTGTTATAAATAGAAAACCAAAGGCTTCAAAATATCTTAGAAATTCCACAAAATATTTCTACGGATATTACTTTTCCGAACCAAAGCCTTTCCGGATATCAAACGTAGTCACTGTCCCTTGATCATATAAGAGTGATCAAAGATCTGTGAAGTACAATCTTAATGCAAATGATTCAATCTTAGTGCATGAGTTTTGGGAACGTGGAAATGTTGGGAATATGGATACAAGTGTTGAGAACGAGTAGAAGTTTCTCTTAAATTTATAGGAAACTTGAATTTGTGAGCGATAATAATATATATTAAAATATATATATATATATATATTTTAGATTATAATGATACTTTAGATTACAAGGTATAGATATATTGATACATTTTAAATCTTATTTCAATAAAATTGAAGGTTAATCTAGGTCAATGTTTCTCCTATTGCAACACCTACAATATTAAAATTACTAATTTAATTTGTGCTAATAATTATATGAATATATTTAACTTGTACTATTAGAAAAAGTCCCCAAAGGGCTAGTAAAGACCAACTTATATTGATCACAACCTAAGAACCCATCCATTAAGTAAATGATCTCATGTCCAACACAAACATCGATAATTTGGTCAGCGAATGGTATCTAATAACCCATCCATTAAGTAAAGGATCTCATGTCCAACGTTGGCATAGATAATTTGGTCAATGAATGGTATCTAAGAACCCATCCATTAAGTAAAGGATCCCATGTCCTGCACGAGCATCAATAATTTGGTCAATGAATGGTATCTAAGAACCCATCCATTAAGTAAAGGATCTCATGTCCTGCGTGAGCATCAATAATTTGGTCAATGAATGGTGTTGAGTAATTGTTTGTGGGACAATCTTGATTCGGATCACGAGAATTAGTACATGTGGGCCTAATGGTTAAGAACATGTGTTTCCTCTTAAGAGGTCACAAGTTCAAATCCAGAGGGGGGTAGGGTATGTATACCTCCACAGACTTTACTAGTGAAATCGCTCGGCGGAGGAGGGTCCCTTGTCCCATAAACAAGGGGGTCTCATACACCAATTTAGTGTGGCTTAGCCGTGACCTTAAAAATGGATTATTATTATTATTATAGTACAAACATGAATGGTGTCTTGTTTCTTAGTGACATCAAAGACCATAGATACATTTAACCTAATGGAGTTTATCAATTTCTTCTTTCATGGTAGGAGACTTAGCAAGGTGAATAAGTTGTTGTTTCTATCGACCATGTATCGATGTGATGTTTGATAATGACATGATCAAGTCCATGCATCTCTCAGTAGTACCAAGCAGAGACCTCACAAAATTCCTAAAAAATGGCCTTATAGGCTACAACCTCTTTAGGGGAACAATTTGCTCAAAGAAAGATGTTTTCTGTAACATCAAGTGTAATAGAGATATTCACCTTGATGGTGGGTGGAATATTGACATAATTGCACAACAATTTCTCTCAGCATCTTCGAAATTCGTTCCCTCCGTTCAGACGTTTTTGGGAATGGGTAAGAAACGTTCCCAATTTGTTGGGAATGACCGCCGTTCGAATGTTTTTGGTAACGTGTAAGAAACGTTCACAATTTGTTGGGAACAATTTCAAAAACTTGGGAGCTTTTTGGGAGCAAGGAAATGGGTATTTGGGAAAGAGTTTTCAATATAGAGAATTTAAATTTAAATTCTATTTTTGGTATTGATAAGTACCAATTTTTGGTTTTACTAAACTAAAATGCAAATATTTTTATTCAATTATTAATATATTACAAACACCTAGGAACTAAGACAAAAACACATATTTCTCTGCGGTTTTGAACTGAAATAATGTTTCTCTGCGGTTTTGAACGGGAATAATATTTCTCTGCGGTTTTGAACGGAAATAATATTCCTCCGCGGTTTTGAATGGGAATACTACTTCTCTGCCGTTTTGAAATTAATTTTTCTCAACGGTTTGGAACGGGCATACTAGTTCTCTGCAGTTTTGAAATTATATCTTTGTGGTTTTGAATGAGAATAATACTTTTTTTTTTTATTTTTAATTTCTAAGATTATATATCTAGGGTTTTCAACCCCAATAATAATTTTATTTTATTTTATGAAGGAGATATTTTATTTCTAAGATTATATATCTAGGGTTTTGAATGGGAATAATACTTCTCTGTTTATTTATTTATTAGAAGATATTTTAGGTTTCTTCAAAGGATTGAGCATTTGGACATATGCAATGAGGTGAGTCACTTTTTAATTTGATTCAATTTTAATTTTATGTAAAGAGATTTACATATATATTTTTTATTTTAAGTTTCAGAAGTAAAAGTTGATTTGAGAGATAAAGTCAATCTATAATAATAATTGTTACATCTTTTTCTCTTCTTTTCAATATGAGCACTCCACCACATGTTCCAAAAACTCATCCTAACAAGGGGAGGCCCCCCAAAATCACCCTAGAGATCCTTTACGATTATATGGAATCAGTAGAAAAAAAAAGAGAAGAGAGAGATACCAAAATCCAAATAGAGTTAGCAACATTAGAAAGAAGGAGTGAAGAAAGAGACGTAAAACTCCAAATAGAGCTAGAGGCAATGATTGATAAAAAATCAAAGATACCATTCAAACTCAAATAGAGGATAGATTCTTAGGGTTCAAGAGTGAATTGCAGACAATGAAGGATAGAATTCAAGAAATGGAAACACTTAAACAATCAACCCAAGAAGGAGGGGTTGAAGAAAATCACAACTTGAGAGATAGGATTAAAGAGCTACAAGAAAAACTAACCAACACTTTTACCCTCAGTAATATGGAAAACAAATTGGATATCAAACCCATCAAAGAGGAAATGAATAAGATAATCGAATTGGACCATGAGCGTAACAAAAGAGCCTTGAACCTCATAATTTTTGGTATAAAAGAACAAGAAGAGGAGGATACGCTAGCAATAGTAAACGAAGAATTAAAAAATAAATCACAAATTGATACAACTTACCTCATAGAAGCAAAGAGGCTAGGAAAAATAATTGATCACAAAGATAGGTTGATCCGTGTCAAAGTAAGTTGTAATGACCATAAATATAACATACTTAGTAAATCTCCGAGCTTAAAAGGGTTAGGAATATTTGTAAATGAAGACCTCATTCTCGAAGACC
>JASDQU010816505.1:48818-60016 GCA_032191745.1 Picea mariana
AGTTTGTTTTTTATATTATTGGTTGTCTATTATTAATTTTTTTTTTTCAAAATTTTGTTTTTAAATAATTTAAGCTCTTATTTAATGCTTTATGTTTTTTTTTTAATTTTGTTTTTTTTTATTGTTTTTTAAACATTTTTCGAAAAAAAATGTGTTTTTTCATTTAAAAAATTGTATTTTTCATTAAACAAGGCAATTTTTCATTTTTAAAAATAGGTTTTTTCATTAAAAAATATGTTTTTATAGAAAAATATGTTTTTTTTTCCTAAAAACATCTTTATTTATTCTTTCAAAAAAAAAATAAATAGAAAAATGTGTTTTTTTTGCTTTAAATAAAAAAAGAAACATGTATGTGGAGTTTTTTTTCAATTTATTTTTTTTAAATGTAAATTTATAAAATAAAATAAAATTTATTAATAAATAAAATACCATTTATCGATTTACAAGCTAATTTGAAGTTCTTTGTTCGTAATAGTATCAGTGATTGGGGCTACTATTTCAATTAAGTCACAATTTTAACTCCAAAAGTAGAAAAAGGATGATATCGGTAGCATCAATTTTGGATTTGAGGATCAATTTTCTAGAATGCAATTTTAACGGTATTGATCATAAAAACAATGATCTTAAGCAAGTTGCAATTTTAACCACTTTGCAAAAAGGGGTGCTACCACTAGCACTGTTTTTTGAAATGACTGTTGATTTTGGTGTTTTTGACAAAAAATTATGGGTTTTTTGCACTAGAGTTCTCGTTTCGAGGTCATAGTTCTCGTTAAGTTCGTAACTTTGTTTTGAGAGGTGCAACACCAAGGAAGGTTGGTTTTCTCCTGGTTAAGGGTTTCTAGTGTAAATCTTTGTGTACTATGTGTATGAGTCGTTGATTAATTTTTGTTTTTCTTAAGAATCGATATGCATTGCTTTACTTCACAGGTTTAAAACTTACACTAAGGATCTAGCAAGGTTTCCCAAAACCTTGGACTCGAAGCCTCATTGTAACTATTTTAAAAGTGGGAATAAAAACAATCCCTCTACTTATAGGACCATTATGATTAGCCCCATTTTAGCTAATCTATAAAAAAGTATTTTGGAAAAGAAGATCAGTTAATGGCTAGAAAACAATGAAAAAATATCTAAAGGCCATGCTGGGTTGAGAGGCTACCATTCAACTGTGAATCACCTTGTTAATATTATGATAATTTCATAGGAGTGTCGTAATGATAAAACTGATCTCCTTTGTTGTTTTGTTGATTTTAGAAAATATTTTGACATTGTTCCTATGACTAACCTTTGGAATAGGTTAGAAGAGCTTAAAGTCCCTTTCGAGTTAAGAGTTGTTGCAGTAAGGCTATATGAGAAAGTTATTGCCAAGTTTAGGAACATTGAGAGTTGTTCGGAAGAAATTAACTGTAATATAGGAGTCAAGCAATGTTCCCCCCCATCCCCTACCCTTTTAAACATCTATATTGATAAGTTAAAATATTGTTTGGAGGATGCAGGTTGTGTTGGCCCAAATCTCGCTAGTATAGTCATCATCCTTCTTCTTAATTTTGATGATATTGTTCTTATGGAAAAGAGTCACTATGACCTAGGTAAGCAACTTATAATCCTCAAGGACTTCTTCTCTAGTATGGGCATGATTGTGACCATTGACAAAACAAAGGTTATGATAATTAAATCCAAAAAGATAATTTATGATACTTTTTTGTATGACAACAATAGCTTGGAGGAAGTGCCTTCATACAAATATCTTGGAATGGATATTCACCACAAGCTCAATTGGAACTATATAATTGAGAAAAAAATAAATTAAGGGTGGAAATCTTATTATGGGCTTGAAAACAATTGTAAATCAATTAACCTTTGGATTTGGGATAAGAAAAAATGCCTCTTTCACAGTCTTGTCACTCCGGTTATCTTACATGGATGTGAAGTTTGGAGTTGCAGTATCTCTAGAGAATCCTAGAGAAAAATCTCAAAATTAAGGGAAATACACCCTATCCTATCCTCCTCATAGAAACAAACATTTCCCCCATCAAGAGATTTTCTATGATCAGATATCTAACTTACAAGAACAAGATAAACAACATGGATGACAAGAGTCTCCCCAAAATGGCTTCAAACTCTAGCCAAATCCACCAACAACTCAAGTGGGGATGGCATATGTAACAAACATAAATATGGATCAAATATATAAATAAATATTAACAATAATTAATAATCAATAATTGTAATACCCTTGTTTCCCCCAGTTTGTAAATATAATTATAACTGACCAAGAGACTATGACATACTAGATATGTGTGAATGTTTGATTTGATGAACCTTTTTGTTATAAAAGGTCAATGTATGTATTTTTTGTTATTAATAGAAAAAAAATAAGTGTTGCACAACTGCTGAAAGGGGGGTTTGCCAAGATAGACCATGGATGTTATGAGAGAGATGGTGAGGAGAATCATAAATGGTTGAGATGACCCCCCACCAAACTAGTACATTATTGGATTTAATGACTCAAACTCAGAATAGTCCTCTGACCCATAAATGAATTACCAGTCAGACTGGTAGCTGGAAGAGTCCTCCTGAAGATTTAATGAGGAGATGGGATAAAGTACCCATCTAGAAGAATTCTAGGCCTAACCACGAGCTGGAGATTCGGACCCACATAACCTTATTGAGGAAGGCAAGAAAAGAGGTAATTCATGGGCAGAGGCATATCTGCGAAAAAAGGCAGATTCGAAAGACCAATCTTGAGAAGAGAAAAAGAGCTCTTGCAGCTCTTTGGTTTGAGGAAGAACTCAGAAATAATCTTATTCTAGATGCAAGAAGTTGCTGGTATATTTTTCAGTCCAAGCTAATAAACAGGGCTGACGAGGGACTGTGGAAGTACTCGTGCAGACCTCCTTGCTTGGTACAAAGAAAAATAGTTGCCAAGATCTCGTGGGAGGAGGAGAGTAACCTCTGTCCCTTACTGTCTTTGAGCAAGAAGGAGTCTCTCTCAGAGCATCATGGTCTAGCTTGGGGGTGGCCAGTGGTAAATTCGTTCAGGAGTGGTTGTGCCTATGTTTGGGTGGAAACAAGCACCCCTTTCAGCAATCGCTTCACAAATTTTGGTTTTCTGATAAGTATTTTCATATTCTTTGTGTTGAAATGGAAATAGTGATTGAATACATATATATGTTTACGACTAAGTTCTGTGTCGAATGATTAAGGTAGAAATATGTAATGTTTTTCTATGAACCCATGTTTGAATGGTATTTAGCTTGCCTCCGCTTAACATCTAGAGAGCTATGGGATGTAAGTCTGCAATATTGTCGAGAAAGGACTTACTGAGAAGCTTAAGTCCTGTCGGCATCTAGAATCTACCTTCGCGGGAATACTAAGTTCAAACCCGATGGAAGGAGGGTGCCTCCTTCAGAACTTTCACCCGTGTGACCAAGGGCTCATGCCTGTGTCCTTAACCAATTCAAGGCTAAGAGGTTAGCGCGTAGTCCACGAGAGTTTTCGAAGGACCCATGTGACCAAGGTTTGGGAACCCTGCGCTAGGCCTGAAAGGAGCTGAGCCCTTTTAGCTTCGTAACTCCAGGAGTTTGGAGCTCCAGAGTGTTTCAACCTTACCATTTGTAAACGGGCCAAAAGCAACTGGTAGTTACGATTACCCATAAGGTTTACCGATGCCTAGAGGTCTCCCTAACCGTGGCTAATAGACCTGCCCCACCGTTAAAGCCTGATCCAATTACCCATCATGAAGTGAAGCGAGCCACAGATTTGAGGGTATTCAAGAGTCCCCTTGGTCATTGGACTTATGTCGAGGTAAGTTCGACGAAGTCCTATTTCGGGAGGACATAGATGCTATAGCACTAAGCTCCCTGAATGACAAAGTTACGAATTGATGTGAGTTGTGGATCTGGGGAGTCCGTTAAGAGCCCCTCTTAACCGTTCGATCAACTGGTGGAGGGAACCGTGCACGGTACTTCGACAGAGTCCTGCTTCGGGAGAGCAGAGCGGCCATAATGCCAAAAATCCCGAAGGCCAGAGCTACGAAGTGACAAGGACCGAAGATCTAGAAACCCTTCGGAATCTCCCCTGACCATTAGATCTAGGTCATGGTCATCCCAACGCTGACCACTCTGGGAGTAAGGAGTAAGTTACACCATGGATTCCCCAAACGCCGAAGTTATGAAGTAACGGAGGCCGTAGATCAAGGGATCTACGTGGACGCATCTCGACTGGGATATCTAAGGGCGTAGGAAGGCCATTGGTCTAGAGTGATGGGGCACAGTGACATCATCTAGGGTGACATGGACCCACGATTGACGTGCCAAGTGTCACCTAGATTCGTACGTTTCATAGACCCTATTTGCCCATTAAAACATGACATGTGTTACCCATTGTAGGGTCCACATGTCATATTTTTCTTGCCACGTGACACCCCTGGCACTTACCTGTTTGGTCCATATGACGAATGGAATGCTCGGGACCCACCTGTCCTTGCTCTGCATTTAGCATATCACCATGTGTGAGGGTGGACCCTTCGGGAGTCTGAAACTTCGGTACTCCAGAGGTTTGGGATGCAATGTCCTAGGTAAGTTGAAAGGCTCGAAGGTCAGAGCCAGGTGGAAATATTCTGGGCTCCTTCGGGAGTTCAGAAATTCGGGACTCCGGAGGACATGCGTTCAGAAAGGAAAAAGGGACGTTCAGTGCTGAAGCGTTGAACGCTGAATTCCCCTCTAACCCCTGTGTTAAATATGGATCAATTCCCATCGTTGGATTGGACGGTGGATGAACCTCCCCTATGGGAGGTAGGAGCCTAGAGATGGTACGAGTGAGATGGACCCACCTGGCCGCCACGTGGCCCTCAACTATTTACGCTTGAAGAACTTCGAGAGGCCATAACTTGCAAACTCGAGGTCAAATTAGAGCTCGACAACAGTAGCTAGAAAGCTACGAGTGAGTAGAAGAGGATGAAGACCTCAGAGGGATGATTCGAGATAATTAGAGTAAGCAAATTTTTGATGCCCCATCTCTAAGAAGGGTACTTAGGGGTCGAGCGTGTTACAATAATTAATAAAGAGACACATTCTTAATGAAAAGTCATGTATCTTAGCGAAAGGGCACCCCTGTGTGGGTATATATATAACCCTCATTCTCATTGTAATCATCTCATATCTTATTCATACTATTCATTCTTAAATACATTTGTTTAATATGTGGTGTCCACGACCATCATCCCATTGGCTGGGCAAATGCTACTGCGTGGAAGTTCATTCTCATACTTATGTAAAATGCATTTAAATGAAGTTAAATGGCTTAACAGAGTAACATATAACTACTGCCATCATACAAAATTAATGAAATCAACAGTAAGCATCATCACAATGAAATGCATGATAATATAGTAAGTATCACAGTCTAACATCACATATAAATTATGTACAACATTAATACTTATCTTTGAAGCTATAGTAACTCCACCTACCACTTCCAGACCTTCCACGAACCTCCCAGCCTTAGACCATGCTGCTCATCACTCTAAGCAGTGGGTCACCCCCGAGCTGGGACCAAGCTCCACCCAAGGTAAGGGAATCCTAAACTAGGCCGAGGTTACAGGGAAACTGTACAAAATAACTAGAAGGATTCTTCCCATGATGCCTTCTTACGCCCACTACTCATGGACTCTCATTCCCCACATGTCTGTTCCGCCCGGGAGTATACACCTTCACAAGCACAGTCCAGCAGTGCTTCACCTCCCTCTCTAGGCCTCGACAACAAGCCGAATCAGGAAGTCTCAGAGCTCCGTAGCTGGTGATGGACTCTCTCTGGGAGAAAACCACTTCCCAACAGACTCCTTCACCTAGAAAGAGCTGCTCATAGGCCTGACAGCCTGCCTCTTCAACCACGGGCCTAACCACCCGACTCTTCCACCAGCTTCCACTTCAATTCCTGCAAGGTGAGGATAACAACAACAACAATAGCAATTTGGTTAACTCACAGGTGATAGCTGCAACAGGAATTTTGGTATGGACATCCAAAGACGACAGCATACCACACTAAGACACAACACGGTTCAGGCCATATCCAGGATGTTTCGTCTTCACAATAAAACAACACAGGTTGGCTTCATGGTTTTCTGTTTTCAGAGATGCGTGAAATTATGCAAAGGTCGATTCCATAGCTCAACAGAATTCATGGAGGATGGGAAAATGGATAGCGAACAATCTTCCCGTGAGGGTTTCCTTCACTGTGCGTGGGTATGCAGAGGCAAATGCATAGGCAAAACGGTTCAGACGCCCCCAGATCCCCCCGAACTCAGGCGGAGGATGACAGAATGAGGAGCAAGCCCCCTCCAAGACTGACTTCTGCAGGTTTTAACTGCATGTTCCTGGGCCGACACATGTCACCCATGAAGCTACATGCACTCCATCAGCATGCGTTCCTCTCCAGGAACTTAGGACAACACTCAAAATTGTCCACCTTAGTTTTAAAGGTATAATATTAATAAATTATTATCCCTTTCTACAGGTAAGCCCTCTAGTTTATCCCTTAGGCCCAACTCTTATCCTTTCTTTCCAATTTTCAGCCCCCATTCCCTTACCCACTCTGTGGAGCTTAATCCCCCATCACTCATTCATCGTGGTCGGTCTGCACGCAGCGGTGTTCATATTTTTATTAACGTTTTGCATAATTACATATACAAAAATAGGCTCCTGGCCTTAACACTTAGGCTCTTCGTCCTAATAAACTCATAAGCCTTACCAACTTATCAATACTCGACTCACCAGTCTACAAAACATGATTTACAATTCATAAACATGATTACAATAGGGCTCGTCGTTGGGGATATTACAATCCCTCCCCTTATTTTTGCACTATCCTTAGTGCAACTTTCACACAACATCAACAAGATTTCCAAAATCTTCAAAAAGATGCGGGTATTCTGCCTGCATAGCATCCTCATGCTCCCATGTCACGTCCCCAGGACCGTACCAGGTCCACTGGACCTTTACAAGCCCTATAGCTTGATTCTGGAGCTGTTTGCTTTTCCTGTCCAATATGCGCATAGGATGCACTTGCAGGATACCTTCTTGCTCCACCTAAATCACATTCTAATAGATAACATGATTAGCATCAGGTATATATTTCTTAAGTAATGAAACATGAAACACATTATGTACAGTCATGGATGCAGGTAATGCAAGCATATATGCAACTGGCCCAATCCTTTCTAGGATTTCAAATGGCCCACAAAATCTGGCTGCCAACTTGGCATAGTTTCCCAGCTTCAGGGAACTTCTATTAGTTTTTACTTTCAGAAAAACATGATCACCCACTTTGAATTCTCTATGGGTTCTGTTTTTGTCAACATAAATTTTTTCCCTGTCTTGGGCAGCTTTTAAATTCTGCTTAATTTTAAGCATTTGCTCTTCCATTTCCTTGAGCAACTCTGGCCCAATTACTGCCCTGTCAGCTGGATTATCCCAACTTACTAGAGTATTGCACTTTTTGCCATAAAGTGCTTCAAATGGGCTCATCTTCAATGATGCTTGATACCCATTGTTGTAACTGAATTCTACCAAGTGTAGGTAGTCTTCCCATTTTTATGGTTTGTCCATCACATACATTCTCAATATGTCTTCTATCACGCTGTTCACCCTTTTTGTCTGTCCATCAAACCCTGCTGTACTAAAGTTTAGATTCATTCTAAATCTTTTGAACAATCCTTTCCAAAATTTCGAGGTGAATTTCGGGTCTCTGTTGGACACAATTGTTTTAGGAATTCCGTGCAATTGTGCCACTTCCTTCATGAAAATATCAGCAACATCTGCTGCCTTGTGAGTAGTTTTAAGTGGAATAAAATGGGCAGCTTTTGTAAGCTTGTCCACCACTACCATGATTGAATCATGCAGCTTGCCTGTTTTGGGCAATCCTGTAATAAAATCCATTGTCACCACTTCCCACTTCCATTCAGGAATGGGCAAAGGTTATAGCAACTCTGTTGGGTGCCTATGCTCAACTTTAACCTTCTGGCATTCTATACATCTGGCGATATATTCAACGATCTCTTTCTTCATACCTAGCCAAAAGTAATGGCTCTTGACTATTGCCATAGTCTTCTAATATCCAGGGTGCCCAGCATAAGTCACATTATGCATTTCTCTTAGAATTGCAAGTTTCAAACCCTGGACATTGGGTATATAACTTTGTTTTTGTAAAGAAGTATTCCATCAGCTTCCAAGGTGTAATTTTCCTTTTTCTGTGATCTCTCACTCCACTGTAGCTTTGCTACCAAGTCTCTATACTACATATATGCATTTGTAACTTCCAAAATTCTATCCTTAATATTTGTCCTGTACATGCTAATGGCTGAAGCATATAAGTTGTGCACCTTTCTGCTGAGTGCATCAACCACCTTGTTTTCCTTCTCTTTGATATGCTTGATATCAAAGTCGTATTCACACAGAAACTCCAACCACCTACTTTGCCTGACATTTAAGGTAGGTTGGTCAAACAAGTATTTCAGACCATTGTGTTCTGTTCTCAATTCAAATATCCTTCCCATGAGGTAATGTCTCCATTTCCTCAGAGCGTGAATGATTGCTGCCAACTCCAAATCGTGAGTGGCATAATTATTTTTGTGCTCTTTCATCTTCCTGGACTCATAACAGATTACGAATCCATTCTAACTGAGAACTCCTCCCAACCCTTCTTTACACGCATATGTGCACACCACGAAATCCACATTTGGATCTGCAATCCTCAAGATTGGAGCGTTGGTTAACAACTGCTTCAATCACTGGAAACTTTTCTCACACTCTTCAGTCCAGTGAAACTTTTTCTCCTTCCTTTTCAAGGAAGTGATAGGGTGAGCTATCTTTGAGAACCCTACGATAAACCTTATGTAATAGCCCGATAGACCCATAAAGGATCTAACTTCTACCACATTCCTTGGCACTGACCATTCTCTAATGGCCTCAACCTTCTTAGGATCCACAACGATCCCTTCTTCTGAAATAATGTGCCCCAAGTAATGGATCTGCCTTTGATAAAATGAGCATTTTCTCAACTTGGCATATAGCTGGTGTTCTCTCAACACTTGCAACACCATCCTCAAGTGTTGTTCATGCTCTTCCTCTGACTTGGAATACACCAGAATGTCATCTAGGAAGACTATGACAAACTTGTCTAGATAGTCCCTGAATACATCATTCATCAAGCACATAAAAACAACTGGTGCATTCAACAGCCCAAACAGTACCACTGTGAACTCATAATGACCATACCTTGTTCTAAAGGCAGTCTTGTTGATGTCTTCATCCTTTATTCTTACTTGGTGATATCCTGATTTGAGATCTATCTTCGAAAATATTTTCTCACCTTTCAATTGATCGAAAAGATCATTGATCCTCGACAGAGGATACTTGTTCTTGATAGTTACTTTGTTCAACTGTCTGAAATCAATGCATAGCCTCAACGTCCTGTCCTTCTTCTTCATGAATAGGACTAGGGCACCCCAAGGTGACATGCTTGGGTGAATGTAACCCTTATTTAGAAGCTCTTCAAGTTGCAATTGCAACTCTTTCAGCTCTGGCGTACTCATTCTATAAGGAGTTTTCAACACTGGAGCTACTCTAGGCATCAAATTTATAGAGAAAGCAATATCTCTCTTCAGAGGTAGTCCGGGTACCTCCTGAAATACATCTTCAAACTCTATTAGTACCGCATGGTCTCCAATATTTGAGACTTCGTCTTTCGATGCCTCCTCCACATGGGCTGCAAACAATTGACAACCTTTCATGTAGCACTTTTTCAGCTACATTGCTGAGATTTCTCTAACAACCACAGCTCTGGGAACTCCTTGAACTGTTTTCTGATTCCCCTCCTCATCCAGCCAATTAAATTTCTTGTTACGACAGTCCAAGAGGGCATGGTGTTGGTCCAACCAGTCCATCCCAATTAAACAATCATAAGAGCCTAAAGACAGAATATTCAATTCAGCCTTCATGCTCAATCCCTTCATGTCCACAGGACAAGACTTAACCAACTCAGTGACTTTCCTCTTGGTTCCTGTAGCCAACTGCACTAACCAAGACTTTTCATGTTTGATTCTTGATAAATGCAAACTTTCCACCACCCTAGGATCTACATAGCTATGGCTAGCCCCTGAATCAATTAAAATAGTAAATGGTTGGTTGTTAATCATATCTTCCACTTCAATCATGTGCGACTGAAATTCATCTTGCTTGTTGTTAGGACCACACTATGCACCTTTTTGCCCATACTTTTTGCCATTATTATACCCTTCATCACTTGTATTTAGAATCATAATATCACTTCATCTGATCATTCCAAGATATACAACGTCCTCTCTCATTACTATATGCTTAATCTGTTTTGCATAATATTTTACATCACTTTTGTACTTAACCATTGATTAGAAATGCATAAGTGTCCAAAACTACAGATTTGCATTCAAGGCCTATTGCTGAAACACAGAACGGATGCTGAAACACGGAGCTGCTACACAGTCTGAGGTCGCAGATGCTGAAACACGGAGCTGCTACACAGTCCGAGGTCGCAAGATGCTGAAACACGGAGCTATTATACAGTCCAGAGTTGCAGATGATGAAACACAGAAGAAACCGCCAGAACCGACGATGCTGAAACACAAGCTGCCACAGTCAGCGGTCAACGCAGTCAGAGCGCAATTCACGTGGCTGAAACAGCCCACGAATTGCGATGCTGAAACAGCATCAACAACGATGAGAAGAAGCTGTTACACCAGCCGTAACAGCAATACCTCGCTCAGTTTCTGTAATAGCATTCGGTTGCGTGAAACCAGGACATCCTATGATGATTTAGAAAGAAGATCCGATCTAGGATAGGATTCAGATATGCATTGTAATGATTGTATCGAAGGGATTTCCTCTTTAAATCAGAGGAAATCACCATTCAAGAGATCCAAGTTTTGATGTACTGAATCAACTCCAGAGAAGCGGGACGTATTCTATTCTTTCAATTTGTAATGTGATATTTCGATAGATGAATATAAGGCTGCTTTGAGTATCCTTCTTTAGCCTCTCGTCCAGGGGAATCTTGTGAGAAGGGAGGGCCCACCTTCATCACAAGATTCACCCATTAGTTAGAAGTGTGTTAGTATAATTTCTGTTCGTGCTTTGTGTAACTTATTGTTTGCTGAAACACTGTTT
>JASDQU010816507.1:0-36185 GCA_032191745.1 Picea mariana
TAAATTTGCATGTCATGTTAGGCATGTTACCTTCTTCTTTTCCATACATATATATAATATTAGAATACAACTCTACTGTCGAAGTCATAGCGACCATTTTAAACCGGCAAAACAATTATAAATTCTATTACAATAACAATATTTCAATTATCCCCTTTACATTCAAAGTAAATCCTTGGAAATAGTTACTTTCATCCCATAGAAAATAGAAAAGGAGAGTTTGACACATAACCCTAAGAACCTAAGTTTCCTTTAATAGTGCTTCCTTGGACTATAGATAAAAATCTAAAAAAAACATCTTAAAAGTAAAACCCTAGTATTTAGTTAAGTAGAAAGTCGAATTATTGTCCTTGTGGGTTGTTTCAAGTTAACGATGGAGATACGAGCATGTCGATCCCATGGTCACTAAATATGATCACTAGAATAATATGATCACTAAATTTGACCCAACTATAACCTTGCAACAATAGTAATAGTAAGCCCCTTTAACTTTAATTGTAGATATTAGATCATGAGACATTGTGGCATTGCAAGGTATTCTAGTAAATTACTTAGCTTTGTTCGCAAGTACCATTTCAACATCCTCCTTGTACCATGTTACTCGTTACCTAAGTAGGGGTTGGGCGCTGAGTTAAGCTTATATATGAGGCTTACATCCCTTAGCAATAAATGTTCATCGCTAGCTAGACATAAGATTTAATAGTTGATTGTTATGCCTCTATATTCATATTTTATTAAAGAAGGATTTTTAATTAATAGATAAAAAAGGAAAATAATGAAAGATAAAAGAATATTCAAAGAAGTGCGGCATCATGCTTTCACGAATGACTAAACTAAGGATCGACCTCCAACCATGGTTCCCTTTTCAAATTCTCAAAACCCTTTTTTAATTGTAATTGTAAATATGATGGGTAAAATTTTAAATGTTCAAAATCTATTACATGCATCCAAATAACTACAATATAACATTTTATAAGTGGCATTTCCTAATACAATCTCAAGAGTGATAGGATTTTTTTAATACAAAAGATAGTTGAACAAGATCTATAGGAGCTAAGCTGCTAGTCCTGCCTAAAAGGCTGGACAATCAAAAAAACATTTTAATTTCATTTTAATTTTAATTTTATAATATAATATATATATATTTTTATATAAAACAATTAATATATTAAAATTTAGATATATTTATTTCACTAAATAAACATAATTAAAATATAAAAACTTTCAAAATACAAAAACTTTCAAAAACTAAACCTTAATATTGTGTATAAGGTATACAAACATAAAACGTTATAAAACTTCCATTTAACTTTTAACTTAACTTATGTTATTTAGAAATGAAAAGTTACAAAACCTCAATTAATGTAGATGTTCTAATATATAAAATAAAATGCTTTTGGCGATGAGACCTTTCATTAATACATAAGCTTTCGCTTATTTATTAACTCTAAATCCAACTAAATCCACAAATATTTAGAGATTTATATTTTGATGCCTATATATGACTTATGAATGGACCCGTGGGTTTAATAATTTGAGAAATTCAACCACGATGTAAATTTTGCAACACATTTAATTTGATTCAATTCCCTTTGAACGTTATGACGGTTTCTATAATTTGAAGATAAACTCTTTGGAACTAGGGGTAGCGGTTCACTTCATATAAGAAATTTAAAATTTGTTCATACAATGATACTTGTATGATGCCTCCTTTGTGATTCAATTCCCTTTGAACATTATGATGGTTTAAGTAATTTTAAGATAAACTCTTTGAAACTAGGAATAATAGTTCACTTCATATAAGATATCTAAAATATGTTCATACAATGATATTTGTATGATGCCTCATGATGGGAGTAAACGTTGACTAAACCTACAAAAACTAAACCTTAATCTTGTATAATATATATAAACATAGAAAGCTATAAAACTTCCATTTAACTTTTAACTTATGTTATTTAGAAATGAAAAGTTACAAAACCTTAATCGATGAAAGTAGAGATGAAAGTAGAGGTTGTAATATATACTAGCACAGCCGACTCGCGGCTGGAGAATGCCGAAAGGGTTCCATTCAGAACAAGAGTGAATTTGATATGGTTATTAGGGTTGTTGTGCATATATGGCTTATCAAAATCAGCAACATCTCTGGAGCATTTCACGGCTTTATGGTGGCCAATATCTAGCTTACCCAGCAGCATTGAAGTGTAGATGGATTTATGGTTATCTAGTTTGCTACACAACATTGAAGTCCTAGATAAATTTAGGATTTAAAAAGTGGATTTTGGTTATAAAATCTCAAAGTAATTCAAATTTTAAGACCTATAATCCACCGGCTACATTATTCAATACTGCATAGCATTATTCAATACTACATAGCAAGTTAAATGGATATTACTCTCCTGGCTTCTTCAATAATAACAATATTTATAGCCGTATTACATCTCCAGAGATTCCGACTTCTAATTTTTTTTACTAGTGGCTAGATATGCACAACAACCCTAATAAATATATGTGATTTTGATAGGCGGAGAATTTAATGTAAATATTTGCAACCCATGAGAATGAAACCATTGTTTGATACGTCTATGTGATTAGAAGATTTAATAAGTAAATATTTAGGAAGTAATCGACAAGTAATGTTAATATTAAAGAATTGAAGATACTCAAACCTTCTGAAACAACTGTCTGGTACCTATCATGTTGTCTGTCTGTGTGAGAGTTATTTGGAAGAAGATTGTGAATCCATGGATCCCCGCAATACTTTGCATCTTTCGCATTAATGTCGATCTTCCTTGCTGAATGATGAGGGATAGTATTGTTGTTTTCTTTAGATGGGTGAAAGCTACAGTTGCCTCTCCACCCATCCAGAAGGCCGTGCACATCGGAAGTGAAAGCGGTGGAATAGGAGGTTGGATGTTGCTCATCCGAACAGGGCTTGCACACAATTTCGTCCATGCGAGATGAATTTGAATCTAAAGGAGGTATTCTCCAGTAGTGATCGATGGAAAATAGCGAGAGGGAAAGATAGACCTCGTCCTTGCTCCACTTTTGCTTGGATGAAGACGAAGCATCCTTGGATATTGAACCAGATTTCAAATGCTTATAACTGCTATTATTTCTAGAGAGAAGAGGGTGCAAGAAGTTCACGTAGAGACGCCTGAACCCGCCGAGAGCCACGACCACGGATTTCAACTGCCCACTCTGAGACGAGGCGGTGGAAGGCCAATGGCGCTTGCAGATGGCCTCCCAGAGACCCTCATCGTAGATGGCATGTGTGCAGAGTGTTTTTTAATGATATAAACGTGGCCTGTAGATATTTTAATCTTCCTTAATCATTTGAACGTGGCAATTATGTATTTTTATAGTAAATTTATAATGTGATTAGGTAAATGTAAAAAATTAAACATGTTAACAGATGCCTTCATAAATGCAAGGAAGTTATGAACAATAAATCTGACGCATTGATTTTGGAGGACGACTAAGAATATGCCAAAATCTTCAATGCTTAGCCATTAGATTAGAATTTAAGATTAAAAGATCATTAATTGTGCCCATTGTCAATAGGTGTACGCCTTTCGGCATAAAAATAGAATGCTTCGATGAGACCTCCCATTAATACATAAGCCTGCGCTTATTTGTTAACTCCAAACCCAGCTAAATCCACAAATATTTAAATATTTGTATTTTGATGCCTATATATAACTTATGAATGCACCTTAATAATTTGAGAAATCACATTTAATTTGATTCAATTCCCTTTGAATGATCAGTAATTTGAAGATAAACTCTTTGAAGATAAATACGTAACAGCTAAACACTATTGCTTACAAATGGAATAATGAACACTAACTTGATCAACCGATAATGGCCTTTAGTTGGTGGGTGATGCTATGATGAATCTACTCCCGCCCCCAGACATAAAATAAATGGATTTCGGATCCGGTTGCTACTTTGGTATGGATCGATAGAATGAGAAAGCATTGATAAAGAGGATCCTATTCTAAATATCTTGGCCAGCTCATGGGTGGTTTTTTTCAACCAAGCCGAGTTTGGATGGGTGGACCTATTCTTTATTTGAAGGTGAAACTCTATTTTCCCAATGGAACAAGGTGATATGATGGTATCGCTCTAAGAACTTCCTTTTGAGGGAAAAATGCACGAAAGGGGTATGCAAACTCCCGAGTACCAGAGCTTGGAATGCAGTCAAGGGAAAAGAAACTCTTGAATATTCCCTCAATAACTCAACTCAAAGGGAAGGATTCTGGTTCTTCAACCAGATATACACTTAGATTTATTGTTGGTTCTATATTTGAAGATGGAAGGTACACTCACTCTGTTATTGGTAATGCAGATTATTTTATAGGTCTCGGTATCAACTTAAAATAAAAGTTTGATATTTTTGCAGGCGAATTATTGTATAAAGATAAAGATTTTATTTCTAAATTTTTCATTATTTTTATAACCTTATTAATGATAAGCACACAATAGATGGTCTTTAGAGTAAATAGAGAAGCATGGTCATGAAATATATAGTATGCCTCAATCCAGGTTAAAAAAATCTATCATAGTACACCAAAAAGAAATACTGCAACGATAATATTTTTATACTCATAAACAACAACCTTGTAACTAATCTTATTGTCTAGCACCGTGATTTTTGTAGTTAGAGTTAGTCCTAGATGAGTCGTAGTTCATGCGTCAAAGCATGAGAGGTCAGTGACCGAATAACAAATGGGTTGAAATCAGCGAGTAGCGGGTCTGGCCCTTGGAGTCGGGAAAGGGTGTAATGATTAGTTATGTGCGATCTGTAAAGGTCCCTTTCCCTAAATATCAAGTCCTGTTAAAAAAGGGGAATTTACGTGCCATAGATCAAGGCAAGTTGTTGGGATAAAGGTCACATCGAAAGATATAATGAACATCATCACCTAATCATGAATTCAGAAAGGTGAAAAATCAGGACACTCCTATCATTTGTACTTTGTCGCTCTTATCATTTTTACTTTGCACAATTCAAAGTGTACCTGTCGCACAAGTTTGTTGCAAAAATATTCAACCTGCTTTCAAACTTCTCTTCACCATGGATTTATCGTCCTCTTCCATGATTCCATTCCTTATCCGTTCAAGTATAAATATTGGTCACCCTGCATGCCTCTCCTTTACTTTTCAGATTTGTGCATTGTCTATGGTTTTTTCTGCAAGCTCTAGAGCCCTTCGCTGTGTGAAAGATGATTTCCATTGGTCTTATTGTAAGTCTGTCGATTTGATTCCGTCACGTCTCCTCCATTTTTTTCAGTCACTACTTAAAGCATTTGGAGGTTGCTCCAGATTAGTGTTTTTGAAAAAATATTTCTTCTCATAGTCAACCTTTTTCTTTGGAATTTCCTCCTACCGTGTCAACCTTCTCACTACGCTGAAATTTCCTATCTCGCGACAAGTCTCCCAGTACGTTGCTACTGTGCTCAGTTCTTCCACTACACTATAATTTTTTGTCGCAATTCCCTACCGCAACAAGTCTCCCAGTACGTTGTTGTTGTGCCCAGTTCTTCCACTATGCCATAATTTTCTGTCGCAATTCCCTATCGTGACAAGTCTCCCATTGTTGTTTTCCACCGCAACGAGTTTCCCCACTGCACCGAAATGTTTTTTCATGCCTTAATTCCAAACCATGAACTCCCATGGATGATTTTTGTTTGTCAAGCAAAGTTTCTGTTGCTTCCTTTCTTGCAGTTTCTGTGAATTCCATCATTCTTATTTTTTGCGCAGAGAGGGTGTTATAGCTCATTACCATGTGCATGAGATAAATATATACTAGCATCATGGCAGTGTCCCAAAGAATAAGAAAGAAGGTGAGAAGTGGTAGGGTCGTGAGGTTTGAGCCTCATGACCTGGAGTTAATAAATGAAGACATGGCAATCAGGGTGTCTTTTGAACAAGCCGGATGTATGCACTTCTGCGAAAAGATCAAAGGGTATAATGTGAAGTTGGATGAATAGTTTTCCCTCAATGTTATTGGGGTCAGTGCGACCATTGCAAGAATCACCTTCTGAGTGACGGAGGAAACTCTGTCAGCTGCAACAGAGATCTGTAACGTCCCTGACCACCGATGCCTACTGGGTAATGCTACCAAAATAATCCTTAAACTTGCCTTTACTTCTCTGATACCACTCCTATGACATTTTGGCGTTAAACAACAGGCCAGACCATGCCACTGAATAACTTTGTGGAAATAATCACATATAATACTTAAACGAAAGATAGAGATAACATCTGGTATTCACACTTATTATACATATATATCTATCTAATGCAATTAAACAAAAGCAACATTTAACACATACATGCAACCATATATATATACAAGCATTACTCATTAATTATAATGCAAATACAAATACACAACATACAACGAACACACAATTGGTACTTACCTTTTAATAGATGACCACTAACTGCGTGCATAACTTCCACGAACCTCCCAGCTTTAGACCACGCTTCTCATCACTCTCAGTAGTGGGTCACCCCTGAGTTGGGACTAAGCCAACGGAAAAGATAATTCTAGGCTTGGAAAGGACAACAAGGAAGTTTCACCAAACAATAGGAAGGATAATTTATCCCATGAGCCATTTATGCCCATAACCCACAGAACCTCATTCCCCACATGCCTGCTCCACCCCAGGAGGGTACACCTTCACTAATACAAGTCCATTGGCTACTACACCTCCCTTACCTTGGGCTTCAACAACATGTTGTACCGGAAGTCTGAGAGTACTATAGCTGCTACGGGACTCCCTTCCAGGAAAATTCACTTTCCAACAAACTCTCTCACCTGGGAGAGTTTCTCACAGGCCTGACAACCTGCTTCTTCAATTCATCTCCTAAGCAATACAACAACAACATTTAGCTAACACATGGGTGATGACAACAACAAAAAATGGGTATGGACACTGAGAATGGAAACAACCAAACGCTAAGACACAAAATGGTTCAAGCGAATACAATTGCGTCGGGCTTCACAGGAGACACACGAGCTAACTCAAGTACGATCACAGGATTCCAAAGGTGTGTGCTAGATACATAGGTGATGATTATGGAGAACTGGTTCAATGCGTGAATCCATGGTCAATCGGGAAGGTGACAGACTTCCAAAGAATCGTAAGGGTCGTGAGGAAACTCCCAACTGGTCTAGACGCAAGGATGGGAACAATGCCAGAGTGGGAAGTGAACCCCCAACGAGCTGGCTTTCCTAGCTATAAACTACATGTGCCCATGTTGACACATGTCTTCTTGAAGCCACATGAGTTCCATTTAGCACTCGTTCCCCTTTCTCCCAAGAACTTAGGACAACACGACTTATGTCAACCATAGCTTTTGGGAAATAATAATAAAATATTATTCCCTTAGAGGTAAGCCCTCTAGCTTAGTCCCTAGGCCTAGACACTTAGCCCCCTTCCCTTACCCTACCTAGTGGATCTTAGTCCCCCATAACTCTTCTTCCTGGTTAGTCTACATGCAACAGTAAAAATTTATTAATGATGCGAGTGTTTACATATACAAAAATCAGGGTCATTGGACTTAGCATCTGGCTCACCAACCTAATAAACACACAGGTCTCTCAGCTTATAACCACTCGAATCACCAACCTATAAACATAATTACAATTCATCAGGGGTTCGACCTTTGGGTGTTACAATCCCCTCCCCTTATTTTTGCATTGCCCTCAGTGCAACTTATTTACACCATAACAACAAGATTTCCAAAATATTAAAAAAGATGCGGGTACTCTACCCTCATGGAATCTTCATGCTCCCATGTTGCATCCTTAGGGCCATACCAGGTCCACTGGACTTTTACAAGCCCTATGGCTCGATTCTGGAGCTGCTTGCTTTTCCGGTCTAGTATACGCATCGGATGCACCTGAAAGACACCTTCTTTCTCCACCTGAATCACATTCCAAGCAATAACATGATTAACATCAGGTATATATTTCTTAAGCAATGAAACATGAAACACATTATGTACAGTCATGGATGCAAGAAATACAAGCATATATGCAACTGGTCCAATCCTTTCTAGGATTTCAAATGGCCCACAATATCTGGCTGCCAACTTGGAAAATTTTCCTAGCTTCAGGGAACTTCTGTTGGTTTTCAATTTCAAGAAAACATGATCACCAACTTTAAAATCCCAGTGGGTTCTTCTTTTGTCTGCATATCTTTTCTGCTTGTCTTGGGCAACCTTCAAATTCTACTTAATCTTCAGCATTTGGTCTTCCATTTCCTTGAGAAACTCTGGCCCAACTATTTCTCTATTATCTGGGTTATCCCAACTTATTGGTGTGTTTCAATTTCTTCCATAAAGTGCTTCAAACGGGCTCATCTTCAGTGATGCTTGATATCCATTGTTGTACGAAAATTCTACCAAGTGTAGATAATCTTCCCATTTAGATGGTTTATCTATCACATACATTTTTAACATGTCCTCTATCACTTGGTTCACCCTTTCTATTTTCCCATCAGACTCAGGATGATAGGCTATGCTAAAGTTCAGATTTGTGACAAACCCTTTGAATAACCCTCTCCAAAAATTTGAGGTAAATTTTGGGTCTCTGTCAGACACAATTGTCTTGGGAATACTGTGCAATCGTGATACTTCCTTCATATAGATATCAACAACATTATCTACCTTGTGAGTAGTTTTCAATGGAATAAAATGGGCAGCTTTCGTAAGCTTATCCATCACCACCATGATGGAATCATGTTGCTTTCTTGTTCTTGGCAATCCTGTGATGAAATCCATTGTCACCACTTCCCACTTCCACTTAGGAATGGGTAAAGGCTGTAGCAACCCTGCTGGGTGCCTATGTTCAGCTTTGACCTTCTGACACTCTATACATCTGGAAATGTATTCTACAATTTCCTTCTTCATACCTGGCCAAAAGTAATGACTCTTGATTGCTACCACTATTTTCTGATATCTAGGGTGCCCAGCATAAGGAACATTATGCATTTCCTTCAAGATCATAATTCTCAACTCCTGGAAATTAGGTACATAAATTATGTTTTTGTACAAGAGTGTTCTATCAGCTTCCAATTTATAATTTTCCACTTTCTGTAGAATCTTACCTTGTTGTAGCTTTTCTACCAATTCCATGTACTACAAATATGCATTTGCAGCTTCTGAAATTATGCCTTTAATATCAGTTTGATACATGCTAATGGTTGTAGCATGTAGGTCATGCACTCTTCTGCTGAGTGCATCAACCACTTTGTTCTCCTTTCCTTTGATATGCTTGATATCAAAGTCATACTCACAAAGGAATTCCAACCATATACTCTGCCTAGCATTCAAGTTTGGCTGATCAAACAAATACTTCATACCATTATGGTCTATCCTCAGTTCAAACCTCCTTCCCATGAGGTAGTACCTCCATTTATTCAGGGTGTGCACTATGGCTGCCAACTCCAAATCATGAGTTGCATAGTTCTTTTCATGATCCTTCAACTTTATGGATTCATAACCTACCACAAACCCATTCTAATTGAGGATGCCTCCCAGTCCTTTTTTGCATGCATCTGTACACACTACAAAATATTCATTCGGATTTGCAATCCTTAGGATTGGAGCACTGGTTAACAACTTCTTCAATTGTTGGAAGCTTATTTCACATTCTTCTGTCCATTGAAATTTCTTCTCCTTCCTTTGCAAGGAAGTGATGGGGTGAGCAATTTTTGAAAACCCTACAATGAATCTCCTATAATAGCCAACTAGACCCATAAAGGATCTGACTTCTGTCACATTCTTTGACGCTGACCATTCTCTGATGGATTCTATCTTCTCAGGATCCATGGCTATCCCATCTTTTGAAATGATATGTCCCAAATAATGGATCTGCTTTTGATATAATGAGCACTTGCTCAATTTGGCATACAGTTGGTGCTCCCTTAGCACCTACAACACCATCCTTATATTATGTTCATGCTCTTCCTCTGACTTGGAATATACAATGATGTCATCCAGAAAGACAATGACAAACTTGTCCAAATACTCCCTGAAAACACCATTCATTAAGCACATGAAAACAACGGGTGCATTTGATAACCCAAATGGCACCACTGTGAATTCATAATGACCATACCTTGTTCTAAAGGTGGTCTTGCTGATGTCTTCATCCTTTATTCTTACTTGGTGGTACCCTGACCTGAGATCTATTTTTGAAAATATCTTGGCATCCTTCAACTAATCAAAGAGATCATCGATCCTTTGTTCTTAATAGACACTTTGTTCAACTGTTTGAAATTAATGCACAATCTCAACATCCCATATTTCTTCTTCACGAATAGGACCAGGGCACCCCAAGGTGACATGTTTGGGAGTATATGCTCCTTCTTCATAAGTTCTCCAAGCTGCAATTGCAGTTCTTTCAGCTCTGGTGTACTCATTCTGTAAGGAGTTTTTGACGCTGGAGCTACTCCAGGCATCAGGTTTATAGAGAAATCAATATCTCTCTTTGGGGGTAGTCCAGGTACCTCCTGGAATACATCTTCAAAATATTTTAATACTGCATGGTCTTCTATATTTGACACCTTATCCTTAGGTGCTTCTTCCATATGAGCTGCAAATATTTGGCAACCCTTCCTATAACACTTCTTCAGTTACATTGTTGAGATTTATTTGACAGTAACTACGATTGGGAGTCCCTACATTTTCCTTGGGTTTCCTTCGTCATCCAGACAAGTAAATGCCTTGTTATGACAGTCTAAGAGGGCATGGTGTTGGTCCAACCAATCCATCCCAATTAGACAATCATAGGAACCTAAAGGTAATATGTTCGATTCAGCCCTTGTGCTTAGTCCATTCATGTCCACCGGACATGACTTAACCAAATCAACAACCTTTCTCTTGGCTCCTGTAGCCAGCTGCACTAACCAAGATTTTCCAGGCTTGCTTCTTGGAAAGTACAAACTTTCCACCATTCTAGGATCTATATAACTATGACTAGATCCTGAATCAATTAAAATAGTAATGGTTTGGTTGTTGATCATACCTTCCACTTCAATCATATGTGATTGATATTCTGCTTGCTTGTTTTCTAGGGCTGCGTAGATACTTGGTACACTTCTGCCCATGTCCTCCACTGTTTCTTCCTGTTGAACATTGTGGACAACTCTCACTTTGTCATTTCTGTGGGGGCAATATTTGTACCTATGATTTCCTTTAAAACCCCAACATTCCATAGGTGGTTGTCTTGGCATTTTCCCACCTACTTCGGCCTTCCTGGGCTCTCTAAAACCTGGCTGTCCTTGAGGGTTGTTCCTGAAAAATGGTGGTTTGTTTCCCTTCTACCTCTGCTCCCTCTTAAACTTTTTCTTGCCTTCCCAAGATTTTTGGAAGGTAGGCTTTTATTTTTGCTGATCATATAAGCATTTTTCTCTCCTTATAGTTTCTTCCATAGTTTTCAGGTCATCATACTGGATCTTGTCACTGGTGGAAGATGGAAGCCCACTCAGATACCTTTGAATCTTAACTGTCTCGTCCTTGATGAAGGGGACATATTTCAACAACTCTAAGAATATTCTTTCATACTCATCAATGGACATACTTCCCAGCTTGAGTTCGAAGAACTCTTGCATTTTCTTGTCATAATACCTCTTAGTTAAGTACTTCTTTTCAAAATGTCTCTTGAATTCCCTCCATGTGAAATTATTCTCTTTGACGTGTTGTACTTGCACAAGTTGATCCCACCATACAGATGTCTTTCCTTTAAGTTGGTAAATGGAAATTATTCCCTCTACATGAGAAGAATAGTTCTATAGTTGGAAATATTTCCTCATGCCCAACAACCATGTCTCAACATCTTCATCTTTCTTATGTTCTCCATCAAAGGTAGGAGGTTTAATCTTATTCATTTCACCCTTAATTTCATCCACTCCAGATCTCCTGTGCTTTCTGGTAGGAGATGGGCTTGAACTACTGTGTTCCCTCCTCTTGGAGTGTCCTTGGGAGTGATGATGGTGTCTTCCAACACTCCTTGATTTCCTCTTTTCATCAGGAGACCCGTGACTTCCTGATTTACTGGAGTCACTCTCCTTATCCAATTTCTTTATAATCATTTCCACGCTCTGTATCAACTTTATGTTGAATTCTCCCTGTTGATCCCTGTCTTTCATGAGATTTTTGTTATCTGCTTGGTGAGTTTGGACATGTTTCTGCAATCTTTCAATGATTTTCATCATGTCACCCCCCTCATCTATCTCTTCTCCATGCCCATTGGATTTTGATCCTTCAACTCCCAAATGGACATCCATTCCTTTAGCTTCATTTTCTGAACTGAAAGAATTTCGTGCCTCCTCCATTTCTCTACACTACATGGTAATTCAATTCAGTTTTTACAATCATTAACTCTGCACCCACAATGTGCAGTCAACCCAATTTTGTCAGGCCAATAGTCCTTAACAAATTCCACAATATTCAAAAACCAATCTAACTCAAAGAAAACTTTCAGATTTCATTCTGCGGTTCTTGATCAATCAATAATCCTCACAAATCTTTTCTTTTTGAGCTCTGCTCTGTTCTGTAATAATTTTCGGGCACTAGCCCCTTTCTCTTAGCCCCCAAATGATGTGACCATGGGCTGTGGCCAAGCGCTAGGTCGATAGGCACTTATTTGGGACTTCGGGCATCCGACTTCAGAAGTATCCAAAGCAAACCACAACAAATCACTTGGAGTTACGGATTGACAAATTCGCGAAGTAGGGTGGATCAACAATCCATGACTACCCAACATCCCACGACTTGCACTCACTATGGAACCTCATGCATCTGATCTCCAGGATTTTGGAGCTTCGGAGCTTCGAAACTTCGGAGGATTTCACATCCGCACACCCCCAACACCCCGAACCATTAATCTCTGAACACTTCCATGTCAACTTTGGTGACATCATTACGTCTCGTCATCTCAACATTTTGAAACTTTTGAAAGTTCTTCCTTTCGTTCCCTTATGAACCATTCTTCCAGAGTGTCAAGTCTATGGACTTCACAATTGGTGCCACACGTCCACTGGGACCCATGGTGTTCATACTTGAACTAAGATGCCAAATATTCACATCACTTAATGCCTTTTAAATTGTAGGGGCATGCATCCGCGATTTGGATTAACCCACCTTTCGTCTCGCAATTCTTCTAACACTGACACGTAACCCCCTGGTAAAATCATGGTTTGGATTGTGGGACCGCCTTGGGGAATTAAATCTCGTGCAACTTGGGTCAGGGAAATTCCTCTTGGCCATCGATCTTGATGTATCGTGATTAACACCAGTGTGGCCCACCAACCTTTAACTATATTATGCAACCTCAGGGCCCACATAGTACAACTGTCAACAATCTAGGTGGGGGCACGTGGTAGGTATAGGAGAGGTCCACATCACCTCCAGGTGATGTCATCATGACTCACTACTTCATCTCTTTGGGGCTTTGGAGCTTCAAGATTTGGGAGTTCTTGCCTCAGTACACACTGATTCTCTCGAACGCCGAAATCTCAAAAAACCAATCTGCTGACACACGTATCTTCCACTGATAGATGATTATAAATTACTTCGGCTCTTCGGGCTTCAGGAGTTTCAACCTCTCCACACTCATTTTCTCTCGAAGTGATTTCACCCAAAGTCCATGGATTTCTGCCACGTATCCTCTCTCTCAGATCGATGACACAAACAAACTTCGTTACTTCACGGATTTCCAAAGGAACTCATGGCTAATCGCCTCACAACTTTTCCAAATTTGACATTCTGGGGTGACTCTGTTTCCTCCTAAATAAATCCTAGCCGTTAACTCATTAAACCTTGAGAGTTTCTCCCCTTTTGAATATTTTTCCCCACTATCTCTCCTGAGCTTCGTTTCTCAAACCCATTTCTCCTTAGAGGGTTGCTTCGACACTTAGTTGAATTTCAGATCTGTGCACTCCCTGCAACAGATCTTCGCATCCCTTCATGAGAAAAATCAAGCTATTTCTCCCAATATTTTTGAGTCAAAGACTCTGTCGACGCACTCCTTGCACCCAGGGACGCTCTGAACCTCGAATTTTTTCCCTTTCAATAACAATTCACTCTGAAATCTTTGTCTCGATTACCACTAACATGACCCATCCAGGATCAGTGTCGAAACCATGCTCTGATACCAATTTGTAACGTCCCTGACCACCAACCCCTGTCGGGTAACGCTACCAAAACAATACTTAAACTTACCTTTACTTCTCTGATACCACTGGTTTGAAATTTCGGCCTTAAACAACGGGCTAGACCATGCCACCAAATAACTTTGTGGAAATAATCACATATAAAACTTAACCGGAAGATAGAGATAACATATGGTATTCACACTTATACCTATATATCTATCTAATGCAATTAAACAGAAGCAACATTTAACACATACATGCAATCATATATATATATATATATACATGCATTACTCATTAATTATAATGCAAATACAAATACATAACATACAATGAACACATAATTGGTACTTATATTTTAATAGACGACCACTAACTATGTGCAGACCTTCCATGAACCTCCCAGCCTTAGACCATGCTTCTCATCACTCTCAGCAGTGGGTCACCCCCGAGCTGGGACTAAGCTCCAACGGGCAAGGAAATTCTAGGCTTGGTAAGGAAAATAAGGAAGTTGCACCAAACAATAGGAAGGATCTTTTATCCCAGGAGCCACTTACACCCACAAACCATAGACCCTCATTCCCCACACACCTTCTCCACCCCAGGAGGGTACACCTTCACTAATACAAGTCCATCGTTTACTACACCTCCCTTACCTTGGGCTTCAACAACAGGCTGGATCGGAAGTCTCAGGGTACTGTAGCTGCTACGAGACTCCCTTCTAGGAGAACTCACTTCCCAACAATCTCTCTCACTTGGGAGATTTTCTCACAGGCCTGACAACTTGCTTCTTCAATTCATCTCATAAGCAATACAACAAAAACATTCAGATAACACACAAGTGACGACAGCAACAACAAATAGGTATGGACACCGAAAATGGAAAAAACCAAACGCTAAGACACAACACGGCTGAGGCGAATACAATTGCGTTGAGATTCATAGGAGACATAGAGGGTAACTCAAGTACATTCATAGTATTCCAAAGGTGCATGCTAGATACACAGGCGATGATTATGGAGAACTGGTTCAATGCGTGAATCCCTGGTCAATCGAGAAGGTGACATACTTCTAGAGAATCGTAAGGGTCATGAGGAAACTCCCAACTGGTCCAGAAGAAAGGATGGGAACAACGCCAGAGTGGGAAGTGAACCCCCAACAAGCTAGCTTTCCCAGCTATAAACTGCATGTGCCCATATTGACACATGTCTTCCTGAAGCCACATGAGTTCCACTTAGCACTCGTTCCCCTTTCTCCTAGGAACTTAGGACAACACGACTTATGTCAACCATAGATTGTGGAAAATAATAATAAAATATTATTCCCTTAGAGGTAAGCCCTCTATCTTAGTCCCTAGGCCTAGACACTTAGCCCCCTTTCCTTACCCTACCTAGTGGAGCTTAGTCCCCCATAACACTTCTTTGTGGTCGGTCTACACACAACAGTGTAATTTTATTAATGATGCGAGTGTTTACATATACAAAAATCAGTCTCATTGGCCTTAGCATCTGGCTCACCATCCTAATAAACACATAAGTCTCTCAACTTTTAACCACTCAACTCACCAGCCTATAAACATAATTACAATTCAATAGGAGTTCGACCTTGGGGTGTTACAATATCCCTCAAGCCTGACTGTCTAAATACTTCATCAGGCCCAACTATCTAAATGGGAAAATTGGAGCTGACATTCCAAGCCAGTACTCCGGGAGCCTTTCCAAAATATTATAAAGGTAATCAGAAGATATTTCACCTATGAAGGAAGTTTTTACAGGGTGTACCCATATCACATTAGGTTGTTGATGCACTTCATAGGGAAAAAACCTTTGAATCTACCTTTCTTCTTATATCGAAGCTTGGAAAAGATGGAAGACAACGTCCAAGCCGAGGCTGACCAACCGGGGAACAATTTATCCCATTTTTCATTAATCAAGCTATTAGTGGTCGAAGAATTGAGACATTTGAACAATGAATGGGATTCATTTATGATTTTGGATGACAACCCTAGAAACCCAAAAGGAGAGGTTTCTCTATCTGCGAGGGAAACAACATTCCATAGCGCAGGGGCGAGAAAGGAAGATGTCACTGGAAAAGGAAAGGGAAAGGAAATAAAAGACTCGTCATCCCACCAACCAACACCCCAGAAAAGAGGGAGGCAAAGGTTTACTAATAAAATTGAGGAGATCCAAGCTCCCAACAAACCACATACCAACTCTGCTGCTAAGAGATTACTCATGCGCATCGTTCGGTTAGAGCCCGTTGAAGGTGAAAGTAAGGGAATTGATGAAAGGCAGAGGAATTCAAGTGATGAAAGCGTGAATGGCCAGAAATGTTTGCAACAACCGAAGCGAGCGCAACATGCTATTGCCAAACTTTATCAAGAAAATAGAGAGTTAAGAAGACAGCTGGCAGAAAGGACTATTGAAACACCATTGTCGAGCAAGGAATGTAAATTGGATAAAAAAAAAAATCAGAGAGGCACACGACGTGATTATTTAGTTGTGAGAGGAATAAAGGGTGTCAGAAGAAAGAATCACATACCATTTCAAGGACTGCAGACCGACCATTGATAACGTCTGCGCAACTCTCACCAGTGCTCAAGAAAAACTGAAAGGAAACACGGTTTTGTGGAGACATGTGAAGAGTATGAGAAAACATAATTGGTCTCTTAGAAAAGCACTCAGAGTTTTAAGGTTGCAGGTGAGGCCAGAGGCATGAGTAACAAAACCCCATTTTGTCTTTTTGGATCATGGCATGGAAACCTTCTCCATGCATATCCTGTTTTCTTACGGTAACAAGAAGTTTGACGTGGCACCTCTGTAGTGAATATCCACCACGCAGATACTGTAAACTTACCTACTGAGGAGGGCAGGTATAAATGAAATAGATGCCAGTTTTGGAAGAGAGGCATGGTCCCCCAACCGTTACTGCCACCTGGAGTTGTGTGAGGGACCGCAAACGAATGTATGCTACACCAACTCACCACGTGCATGCTACAACCAATGATCGCTTCTCAACAACCATAGCCCATTATACAAAGGTGACCAAGTTTCCAAGAATACACTCGATTCTTCGGGCACCCCTTGAAAGAAAATGTCAATTTATCAAAACATGATGACCGAATCTTACTCATGACCGAATGATTGAGACAAATGTGTTGGCTATGTTATGATTGGGTGAAATCGGGTTTCTATTTTTGGTAAACGCTATTGAAAAGGTTGTTCGGGGGGGAAGTAACCCAATCTGAGATTCTAGGGGAAAGTAGTTCGAGGCATAGCAACCCAAGAGGATGTTAGTTTTCTATATATTGTATCTTTTCGATGTAAGCTGGGTATGCAACATATTGTAGACAGAGGACTCTTGGATGTAATCTTTGAATCTGATGGAAATATAATGTAGAGGTACTGAATCTTTGATTAAAAGATTCTAATGGTGGTGGTTTGATGTATTGTTATCCTATCTTCTTATGTACTTCTTGTTTCTTGCGAATTCATGTATGTTTCCTTTGTTTAAATTGGAAATATTTGAGGAGTTTAAAATTCATCACGCAGTGCTTTAGACTCAACCATTTAAAATCTGTGTTTTTCTTCCAAGTAAGATAGAATTCCTCTTTAATGGTGCTCTGATTTGCTTTATGTTTTCCTTTCTTCCACCATACACAATGACATTGAAACTGAAAGACCATTTCCTATTTAGCCTTTATCCTCTCAAATCTTCCCTTACCAGTCATTGATTTCTCTCGTTTTTAGGGGTTTGAATCCATATCCCAAAGTACTACATTTTTCCTTGCCAGCAAAACCAGAAAATGCTTTCTCAAACATATAAATATAGCCGACAATCCAAAGTTATCATCTATCAGAAACTAGGTCTCAGAGAGATCCCTCTCTATATTGGAAAGGCTAGTTTCCAGTCTTAAAGTTGGTTTGTAGGTTACATTGGTAGGTCGTTGCTCTTTAGCCCAACAATTCACCAAGTGCTAACATCTTGGTGCTGCTGTCGGGGATGAAATTGAAAACATTCCTTGGGAAAACGACTAAAGCTGTAGATTTGATTCCTGAGGGTAATAATGGATCAGACACCTATATTGGCTGAAACTTATTTTATCCTGGTGAATTCATTGAATAAGATCAATAGCCTAGACTAGTCCAAATCAGAAATCCTAGCTCCTAAGAAATTTTACACTAGAGTGAATCCTGATCCAGAGCCCGCAACATCTGTGTCTGATCCTGAAAAAATTCTGCACAAAGGAAAGGAAAGGATAATAGACCATGTATGTTACCTAGATAGGAACCTATCATTACCTAAATACGGGGTAAAAATCATTGACGACCTTGAATTCAATTTACTATTTGAAAAAACTCTGTTCAAGTCTAGATCAGACTCCTATTTAAATGAAATCATTTCCGATGAGAAAAAGTTCCAATCTTTGTTACCGACCAACCCCCCGCGAACTGTTGTAATCACCACTCAAACCATCCAGCCAGTTCAAATCCCTCCTAGAGTCACGGACTCCAGGTTTGCCCCTCTTGCCTTGCTGACCCAATTGCATGATTTGCCTCAGAATTATAATCAGAGAATTAAATTATGCGATGTTTAAGGGAATGCTTCATCTCAAAAACACTTAGATTGGTTTAATGAATTTGTCGACCTAGAAGTGGTAGATTATGAGGATGCAAAAATGAGATTGTTTGCGCAGAGTCTCTCTAGGGAGCTCAGAAAATGGATCAAATCTCTTCCAACAACTAGTATCCTTGATTTTGTAGCTTTCAAAACAATTTTTCTTTCCAGGTGGGGTGATAAAAAAAATCCTCTTCAGTTATTAACTCAGAAAAATAACATAAAAAGATCACCAAATGAAACAGTGCAAGAGTTCTCGACCAAATTCATGAAAATTTATAATTCAATTCCGACAGAAGTCAAACCTCCTCTTGGAGCTGCCCAGCTTTGATATGTTGATTCTTTTGACAGTGACTTTTCCTTTCTATTAAGAGAAAGAAGATCTAATACATTAGATGATATGATGAACAACGTGATTGAAGTAGAAGTAAATCTGATGGCATCAAGGAAGATCAAACATAATCTTGACATAAGTGGGAAGAAGGCCCAAGGGGAAGCACAACCCTCTACGTCTCAATCATTAGACGATAAATTTGACTTGATGATGAAGACTATGGAAAGAATCATGGAAAGGATGTTCATGGAAAACAAGTCTGCTGCTAGGGAGAAAATTCATTTTCAGTCCATAAATCAAAATTTTAGAAGAGCCCCAGTTCCACAGATTAGGCAAAGAGACCAGAGAGATCAAGGTGATCAACAGATAAAACCTGCTTTCCAAAACAACTATGCAAACAAATATTTTGATCAAATAATCCAAGACAAGATGCATTGTTGCAGCGATACAGAAACACACGTGTTCTTAACAAAAGGAGATCATGATCAATTTATGGATGCGAATGACGAGTTTATGTAGGCGAATGATGATATGTTGTCATTGGAAACATAAGAGTTTAGGAAAGGATACCACAATGCTATCATGTGGTTTCAGAAGTAGTATAACCTCATAAGTAAAAAGGCACCTGCAGATCTTCCAAGGGTGAATCCTACAAAGGAACTTCAGACAAATTCCCCTTCCTCAAGCCAACCGAAGAAATACAATTCAATAAGGGATGTAATGGAGAAAGTAAAATCAAAGGAAGAACCCCCAAAGAAAACACCTGACACAAGAAAGGAAACGGTCATCAAAGAGCTAGAAAAATATCTATCTCCTTTTAATTTTGAAAGCGAAATGGATAAAATCAAAATCTCTGTTTCATTTAATGAGCTGATCAAGAATGGAGAATATAGAAATCAGATCATTAAAATGCTAAATATGGAAGAAGCCCCTGAAACCTTGAACATACAAGACGACCACCCTTCCATCTTGTTTGCCCCACGTGTGGAAGAGAGTGGTGATGCTGATGATGTTCCTCCTTTCTATGTTAGCCTTAAAATTCATGACATGACCTTACATAATACCATGTTAGATCTAGACACATCACATAATATCATGCCCAAGGTGGTCATGGATGAGTTAGGCCTAGACATTACAAGACCTTATAAGGATCTTTTCTCTTTTGACTCAAGGAAGGTGAAATGATTAGGTTTGATCAAAGATTTGGTTGTATCATTGTCTGAAATCCCATCAAAAAATCTGGTCATGGACGTGGTGGTTGTCGACATCCCTCCAAAATTTGACATGTTGTTATCTAGATCTTGGGCTAGAAAATTAAAGAGAACCTTGCAAATGGACATGTCATATTCTACTATCCCTTCTTTTGGCCAAGAAGGGAGGTTATACAAAGAAGTGCTTCTCAAGTACATGGTGAGTAGAAAAACTCAACCAAATAATAATCCTATTTACTCTGTTGACACTGAATTTGGCTCTATTTTTTATAATAACTTGAGTTTTGAAGAGGGGAAACCAACAACTGTCATGGATGTCAAAGACAAAACTGAGCATCTAACAGGGGAAATTATAGATTAGAAAAACAACACAGAAGATGAAATGTGGAATATGAGTTTTGATGGAGCTGCTAGCAAGGAAGGAGTTAGAGCTAGTGTGTGGATTAACTCTCCCAAGGTGGCTACAAAAATATGTTCTTACAAGCTCGCTTTCGATTGTACCAATACTATGGCCGAATATGAGGCACTGATTTTGGGTTTGAAGACTCCAAAGGAATTGGGTGCTAGAAGGATAGTTGTACATGGGGATTCCGAGCTCATCAATAACTAGGTAAAGGGTATATATCAGTCCAATCATCCTAGATTGAGAGCATATGGAAATTTATTTCTTTATCTCCTTTAAGAGCTTTCAGAATACAATTTGTCAGTGATTCCTAGGGGGCAAAATCAAATTGCAGATCCTTTGGCTACTTTAGCTTTGGTTTTCAAAATTCCAATTTTTTCCAATAAGAAGTATGAAATCGAAGTCAAACATAGGCCAGCAGTACCTGATAACATTAAATATTGGCAAGTGTTTGAAGATAATAAACAGGTGGAAAGATTCCTTCAAATGAGTGATGAATTTGATAATGTAAACATTGACGATGAGTGATGTTGTGAAGTAACTGAAGACATAGTTGTGTTCAATAATAATGACCTTTTTCAGAATCAGATAGTTGGAAGAGATATAGTGCAACTGAAAAATAACATTATCCCAAAAGGCTTGGTCCCATTGGAAAATATTTTTGACGACAATGATGTAGCCATAAATCCTAAAATCACTGCGAACGATGAGGATATAGAAGATTGCAACATTGGAACTCAAGAAGATCCCAATATTATCAGACTGTAAAAAATGCTTAGTCTAGAAATCAAACAAAGGTATATCAACCTTATGAAATACTTCCCTGATGTCTTTGCATGGAGTTATGAAGATTTGAAGGTCTATGATACTAAGGTAATTCAACATGTAATTCCCATCAATGATTATTAGAAACCTTTCAATCAAAAGTTGAGACGAATCAACCTTCTGTTGTTTCCATTGATTGAAAAAGAGGTGAGGAAATTTTTGATGCCAAGATTATTGTGTCCTTAATATTTTCCAAGTGGGTGGCTAACATTGTGCCTGTCAGGAAGAAAAGTGGTGAGATAAGATTATGTGTAGAATTTTAGAATCTAAACAGGGTGTCTCTCAAAGACACTTATCCACTTCCTAATATGGATTACATCCTGTAGAAGGTGGTGGGATCTCAGAAGATGTCAATGCTTGACGTTTTTTCTGGATACAACTAGATTATGGTGCGCCATGATGACCGGGAGAAGACAACTTTTACAACACCTTGGGGTAATTTCATGTATGAAAAAATTCCTTTTGGGATTATGAATGCTGGAGAGACTTTCCAAAGGGTCATGGACATAGCCTTTGTTGATGAGAAGAATAAGTTTATTGTGATTTACTTGGACGATATCACAGTGTTTTCAGATTCCGATGATCAACATCTTAGACATCTAAGAAAGGTTTTCTAGAAATGTAGAAAGTTTGGCATCTCGTTAAATCCAAAAAAATCAAAATTTGGAATGCAAGAAGGAAAATTGATTGGACACATCATTTAAAAATAAGGAATTAAAATAGACCCTGACAGAGTGGAAGGAATTCTGAAGATCAACACTCCCAGGAGCAAGAAGGAGGTACAATCCTTCCTAGGAAAGGTAAATTTTCTGAGGAGGTTCATTCCCAACTTGGTTGATATCATAAAGAACCTCACAAATATGCTCAGGAAATGCAATGAAATAAAATGGACTCTTGAATCTAGGAAGTCGTTTGGATATATTAAAGTGGCGCTGACCAAATCTCCAATGTTAGCCAGCCTAGATTTTGCAAAGGATTTTATCTTATTTTCCTTTTCCTCAGAACACACAATTGCTGGCGTTTTGTTGCAAAAGGATGAGTAAAACTTTGAAAATCCCATAGATTATTTCAGAAGGACATTGAGAGACTCCCCACTAAGGTATGGCATCATGGAAAAACAAGCATATGCCTTGGTGAAGGCCCTTAAAGAATTCATAACTTATATATTGCATACCCATGTCATTGCTCATGTGCCTAACAATTTTGTAAATGCTATTTTGACTCAACCTGATCCTGAAAGGAGAAGGGGGAAATGGATCACATTAATGTTGGAGTATGACCTCGAAATAAAGACTACAAAGATGATTAAGTGTCAAGGGCTCGCAAAATTAATGGCGCGGTCAAATTGTGATGTTTTGGGAATCAATTTTATTGTTGATTTGTCAGAAAATTCAAAATAAGAAGTAGTCCCACATATATCTCAAAAGTTCATTGATTCTCCTTGGCACGTTGACGTTATTTATACGGTAAGAAATTTACAAGCTCCTCCTAAATTGAGCAAAACCAAAGCCAGATTTTTGAATTTGAAAGAAACTAAGTATTGAATTCTGGACAATTCTTTGTATTGGAAAGATCCAAGTGGGATCTTACTAAATTTTTTGTTGGAGGAAGAAATGTTAAAGAGTTTCATAAAGTATATTGTGGGGGGCATCATTATTGGAATACCACTGTGCAAAAAATATTGAGGGAGAGATTCTATTAGCCCAGTATTTTTTCCGATGTATGCAAGGAAGTTTCCAACTGCCATGAATTCTAGATATTTGATGGGAAAATAAAGCTACAACCGCTACCTTTAAAACCTATCTCTGTTGAAGCACCATTTATGCAATGGGGTCTTGATTTTATAGGAGAAATTCATCCACCATCTTCAGCTCAACATAGGTGGATACTGACAGCCACAGACTACTTCACCAAATGGATTGAAGCGATCCCCACAAGGCAAGCTAATAATACTGTCATCATTCAATTTTTAGAGAGTAATATCTTGTCTAGATTTGGTTATCCAGTCAATATGATCACTGGCAATGCAACGACATTCAAGTCTAAGAAGATGGAGAAATTCTGCAGTGACTATAACATAACTCTAGGCCATTCCACAACTTATTACCCATAGGATAATGGATTGGCAGAGTCATCTAACAAAAGTTTGACCAGGATTATTAAGAATCTTCTGCAGGAAAACAAGAAATCTTGGCACAAAAAACTTATCTATGTGTTATGGGATGACATAATCACCACTAAAAAGTCCATCTCCACATCACTTTTCCAGATTGTATATGGTACAGAGGTAGTTTTTCCCACCTCATTGGGATTTCCATTGAGGAGACTGCTGCAAGAGACAGAAGATTAACCAAACGACTCTCTAAGGAGAATAAATCAATTGGTCTATGCGCAAAAAATGAGATGACAGGTCTTCAATAAATCACAACTGCACCAAGAGAAAATGAAAACAATTTTCGACAAACACACCAAAGAAGAGGATTTCAATGTGAATGATTTGGTACTAAAGTGGGACGCGAGAAATGAATATAGAGGGAAGCATGGGAAGTTTGATCATATTTGGATGGGGCCATTCAGGATTGCCACGTACCATGAGAACAATGTCTATTTGCTACAAGAGCTTAATGGAGATCTCACTGGTGGGGGGCCTGTAAATGGAAGGTTTCTCAAACATTATCTTGTTTAACAAATTTTTTCAGTCTTTTCATGTCATTGTAAATAACCATTTTATTTTCAGAGAAAGTGTTTCAATTCAGTAGTTAGCAGAAAATTGAAGACCAAACTGAAGGCCCTAATTTTATGCTGAGTTTAGTCATAACTGTGTCAAGTAGGTTTGGAAATGAGTATGTTTCGTCATTTTAGAGTCTTTAAATCAAATAAAACCCAATGGTCAGGCACTTGGTCTTCTGTTCTTTGGCACCTCATTGGGAGGATAACATTCGCATTGGATCCAACTGTTAGCACCGTGATTTTTGTAGTTAGAGTTAGTCCTAGATGAGTCAAAGAATGATAGGTTAGTGACTGAATAACGAATGGGTCAAAATCAACAAGTATAGGGTGTGGCTCTTGGATTCAGAAAAGGGCGTAATGATTAGTCATGTGCGATCCGTAAAGGTCCCTTTCCCTAAATATCAAGTCCTGTCAAAAAAGGGGAATTTATGTGGTAGAGATTGATGCAAGTTGTTGGGATAAAGGTCACATCGAAAGATATAATGAACATCATCACCTAATCATGAAGTAAGAAAGGTGAAAAATCACGACACTCCTATCATTTGTACTTTTCCACTCTTATCATTTGTACTTTGCACACATCAAAGTGTACCTATCGCATGAGTTTGCTGCGCAAATATTCAACCTTCTTTCAAACTTCTCATTGCCATCGATTTATCATCCTCTTCCATGATTTCATTCCTTATTCATTCAAGTATAAATACTGGTCACCTTGCATGCCTCTCCTTTACTTTCCAGATTTGTGCATTGTCCATGGTTTTTCCTGCAAGCTCTGGAGCCCTTCGCTGTGTGAAAGTTGATTGCCATTGGTTTTTTTGTAAGTCTGTCGATTTGATTTTGCTGTGCCTCCTCCATTGTTTTTAGTCACTTCTTAAAGCCTTTGGAGGTCAATGCAGATTATCATTTTGGAAGAATTATTTCTTCTCGCAGTCAACCTTTTCCTTTGGAATTTCCTCCTATCGTGCCGACCTTCTCACTGCGCTGAAATTTCCTCTCTCACAAAAAGTCTCCCAGTACGTTGCTACTGCGCCCAGTTCTTCCACTGTGCCAGAATTTTTCGTCGCAATTCCCTACCGCGAAAAGTCTCCCATTGCTGCTTTCCACCGCGTCGAGTTTCCCCACTGCACCGAAATTTCCCATCATGCCTTACTGCTGTGCCATGAACTCCTATGGATGATTTTTGTTTGTCGCGCAAAGATTCGGTTACTACCTTTCTTGTAGTTTCTGTGAAGTTGGTCATTGTTGTTTTCTGCGTAGAGAGGGTGTTAGAAGTACTCATTACTGTCCGCATGAGATAAATATATAATAGCATCATGGCGGTGTTCCAAAGCATAAGAAAGAAGGTGAGAAGTGGCAGGGCCATGAGTTATGAGCCTCAAGACCTGGAGTTAATAAATAAATACCTGACAATCAAGGCATCTTTTGAAAAAGCCGGATGTATGTGCTTCTGTGAAAATATCAAAGGGCATAATGAAAAGCTGGTTGAGCAGTTCGCCCTCAATTTTACTAGGGTTAGCATGACCATTGCAGGAATCACCTTCTGAGTGACGAAGGAAACTCTATCAGCTGTGACGGAGATCCCTTTGTGCGAAGAAAAATGGTTTAAAGGCACGCCTTTAGAAATTTTGTGCTATAAAGAATTCATCAAACCCGACTGTCTAAACAAGAAAATTGGAGCCGACATTCCAATCCAGTACCTCCGAGAGCCTTTCCAAAATATTATAAAGGTAATAAGAAGATATTTCACCTGTAAAGGAAGGTTTAATAGGGTGTACCCATATCACATCAGGTTGTTGATGCACTTCACAAGGCAAAAACCTTTGAATCTACCTTTCTTCTTGTATCGAAGCTTGGAAAAGATGGAAAACAACGTCCAAGCCGAGGCTGACCAACCGGGGAGAAATTTATCCCATTTGTCATTAATGAAGATGTTAGTGGTCGAATAATTAAGACATTTGAACAATGATTGGGTTTCATTTATGATTTAGGATGACATCCCAGAGACCCCAAAGGAGACATTCCTTTATCTGCAAGGGAAACGAAATTCCATAGCTCAGGGGAGAGAAAGGAAGATGTCATGGGAAAAGGAAAGGGGAAGGAAATAGAAGACTCGTCATCCCACCATTCAAAACCCCGAAAAAGAGGCAGGCGAAGGTTGACTAATAAAACTGAGGAGATCCAAGCTCCCAACAAACCGCGCACCAGCTCTACTGCCAAGAGATTACTCATGTGCGTCGTTCGGCTAGATCCTGTTGAATGTGAAAGCAAGGGAATTGATGAAAGGTAGAGGAAGTTAGGTGATTAAAGCATGAATGCTCAAGAATTTTCGCAGCAGCTGAAGCGAGTGCAACATGCTATTGCTGAACTTTATCAAGAAAACAGAGAGTTAAGAGGACAACTAGCAGGAAGGACTATTGAAACACCATTTTCACAGAGTCGAGAAGGGAATGTAAATTGGCTCAAAAAACAACTAAGAGAGGCAGAAGATGTAATTATCTAGCTGCAGGAGGAACATAGGGTGTCAAAAGAAAGAATTACAAAGCATTTCAAGGAGTGCAGATCGACCATTGATAACGCCTGCCCAACTCTCTCCAATTCTCAAGAAAAATTGAAAGGAAACATGGTTTTGTGGAGACAGGTGAAGATTCTGAGAAAACGTAACTGGTCTCTTAGAAAAGCACTCAAAGTTTTAAGGTTGCAGGTGAGGCCAGAGGCATGATTAAGACCACCCCATTTTGTCTTTTTATATCATGGCATGGAATCCTTCTCCGCGCATATCCTATTTTCTTACGATAATAAGAACTCTAACGCGATACCTACGTAGAGAATATTCGTCGCGCAGATGTTGTAAACTTACCTACTGAGGAGGGAATGTATAAATGAAACGCATTCCAGTTTTGGAAGAGATGCATGGTCCCCCAACCGTTGCTGCCACCTAGATTTGCATGAGCAACCACAAAAGAACGTCTGCTACACTAACTCCCCATGTGCATGCTATAGACATTGATCGTGCATCAACAACCAGAGCCCGTTATACAAAGGTGACATACTTTCCAATAGTATGCTCGATTACTCGGGAACCCCTTGAAAGAAAATGTCGATTTATCACAACCTGATGACCGAATATTACTCATGACCGAATGATTGAGACCAATGTGTCGGTTATGTTATGATTGGGTGCAGTCGGGTTTCTATTTTTGGTAAACTCTATTGAAAAAGTTGTCCAAGGGGAAATTAACTGAATCTGAGATTCCAGAGGAAAGTAGTTCAAGGCATAGCATCCCAAGAGGAAACTATTTTTCTATATATTATGTCTTTTTGATGTAAGCCGGGTTGGAAACATAGTGTAGACAGAGACTCTTGGATGTAATATTTGAATCTGATGGAAATAAAATGCAGAGGTACTGAAGCTTTGATTAAAAGATTCTAATGGTGGTGGTTTGATGTATTGTTATCCTATATTCTTATTTACTTATTTTTTCCTGTGAATTCATGTATGTTTCCTTTGTTTAAATTGGAAATATTTAAGGATTTTAAAAATCATCGCATGGTGCTTTAGACTCAGCCATTTAAACTCTGTGTTTTTCTTCCAAGTAAGTTAGAATTCATCTTTAATGGTTCTCTAATTTGCTTTATGTTTTCCTTTCTTCCACCATGCACAACGACATTGAAACTGAAAGACCATATCCTATTTAGTCTTTATCCTCTCAAATATTCCCTTACCAGTCATTGATTTCTCTCATTTTCAGGGGGTTGACTCCATAGCCCAAAGTACTACATTTTTCCTTGCCAAGGAAACTAGAAAACGCTTTCTCAAACATATAAATCTAGCCGACAATCCAAGGTTACCCTTTATTAGAGACTAGGTCTCAGAGAGAGCCCTCTCTATATTGGAAAGGCTAGTTTCCAGTCTTAAAGATGGTTTGTAAGTTACATTGGTAGGTCATTTCTCTTCAACCCAACAATTTACGAAGTGCTAACATCTTGGCGCTGCTGCCGGGGATGAAATTGAAAACTTTCCTTGGGAAAATGACTAAAGCTGTAGATTTGATTCCTGAGGGTAACAATGGATGGGACACCTATATTGGCTGAAACTTATTTTATCCTGGCGAATTCATTGAATAAGATTAATAATGTAGAGTAGTCCGAATCAGAAATCCTGGCTCCTAAGAAAGTTTACACTAGAGTGAACCCTGATCCAGAGCCTGCAACATCTGTGTTTGATCCTGAAAAGATTCTCCACAAAGGAAAGGAAAGGATAACATACAATGTGTGTTACCTATATAGGAACCTATCTTTACCTAAATATAGGGTAAAAACCATTAACGACCTTGAATTCGATTTACTATTTGAAAAAACTATGTTCAAGTCTAGATTAGACTCCTATTTGAATGAAATCATTTTCGATGAGAAAAAGTTCCAATCTTTGATACCGGCCAACCCCCTGTAAACTGTTGTAATCCCCACTCATACCATCCATCCAGTTGAAATCCCTCGTAGAGTCACAGCCGCCAGCTTCACCCCTCTCACCTTGCTGACCCAATTACATGATTTTCCTCAGAATTATAACCAGAGAATTAAATTATACGATGTTGAAGGGAATGATTCATATAAAAAACACTTATATTGGTTTAATGAATTTGTTGACCTAGAAGGGTAGATTATGAGGATGCAAAAATGAGATTGTTTGCGTAGAGTCTCTTAGGGGAGCTCAGAAAATGGTTCAAATCTCTTCCAACAACTAGTATCCCTGATTTTTCAGCTTTTGAAACACTTTTTCTTGTTAGGTGGGGTGATAAAAAGAATCCTCTTCAGTTACTAACTCAGTAAAATAACATAAAAAGATCACCAAATGAAATAGTGCAAGAGTTCTTGACCAGATTCATGAAAATTTATAATTCAATTCCGACAGAAGTCAAACCTCCTCTCGGAGCTGCCTAGCTTCGATATGCTGATTCTTTTGACTGTGACTTTGCCTTGCTGTTAAGAGAAAGAATATCTAATACATTAGATGATATGATGAGAGATGCGCTTGAAGTAGAAGTAAATCTGATGGCATGGGAATATCAAACAAAATCTTGAGAGAAGTGGGAAGAAGGCCCAAGGGGAAGCGCATCCCTCTACGTCTCAATCATCGGACAATAAATTTGACTTGATGATGAGGACTATGGAAAGACTCATGGAAAGGATGTCCATGGAAAAAAAGCCTGCCACTAGGGAGAAAAATGATTTTCAGCCCAAGAATCAAAATTTTAGAAGAGCCCCAGTTCCATAGATTAGGAAAAGAGACCAAAGAGATCAAGGTGATCAACAGATAAAACCTCCTTTCCAAAACAACTATGCAAACAAAGATTTTGATCAAATAATCCAAGACCATATGCATTGTTGCGACGATACAGAAACACACGTGTTCTTAACAAAAGGAGAGCATGATCGATTTATGGATGCAAATGATGAGTTTATGTAGGAGAATGATGATATGTTGTCATTGGAAACATAAGAGTTTAGGAAAGGATACCACAATGCTATCATGCAGTTTCAGAAGCAGTATAACCTCATAAGTAAAAAGGTGCCTGTAGATCTTCCAAGGAAGAATCCTACAAGGGAACTTCAGACAAATTCCCCTTCCTCAAGCCAACCGAAGAAAGACAATTCAACAAGGGATGTAATGGAGAAAGGAAAATCAAAGGAAGAACCCCCAAATAAAACACCCGACGCAAGAAAGGAAACGATCATCAAAGAGGTAGAAAAAGATCTGTCTCCTTTTAATTTTGAAAGTGAAATGGCTAAAATAAAAATCTTTGTTTCGTTTAATGAGTTGATCAAGAACGGAGAATATAGAAATCAGATCATTAAAATGATAAATATAGAAGAAGTCCCTGACACCTTGAACATACAAGACCACCACCCTTCCATCTTGTTTGGCCCATGTGTGGAAGAGAGTGGCGATGCTAATGATGTTCCTTCTTTATATGTTAGCCTTAAAATTCATGACATGACCTTACATAATACCATGTTAGATCCAGACGCATCACATAATCTCATTCCCAAGGTGGTCATGGATGACTTAGGCCTAGACATTACAAGACCTTATAAGTATCTTTTCTCTTTTGACTCAAGGAAGGTGAAATGCTTAGGTTTTATCAAAGATTTGGTTGTATCATTGTCTCAAATCCCATCGAAAAATTTGGTCATGGAAGTGCTCGCTGTCGACATCCCTCCAAAATTTGGCATGTTGTTATCTAGATCCTGGGCTGCAAAATAAACAGAACCTTGCAAATGGACATGCCGTATGCTACTATCCCTATTTTTGGCCAAGAACAAAGGTTATACAGAGAAGTTCTTCTCAAGTACATGGTGAGTAGAAAAAATCAACCAAATAATCATCCTATTTACTCTGTTGACACCGAAGTTGCCTCTATTTTTTATAATAGCTTGATTTTTGAAGAGGGGAAACCAACAAATTTCATGGATGTTAAAGACATTCCTCTATCTGCGAGGGAAACAACATTCCATAGCGCAAGGGAGAGAAAGGAAGATGTCACAGGAAAAGGAAAGGGAAATGAAATAGAAGACTCGTCATCCCACCAGCCAACACCCTGGAAAAGAGGCAGGCCAAAGTTGACTAATAAAACTAAGGAGATCCAAGCTCCCAACAAACTGCGCACCAAATCTGCTGCCAAGATATTACTCATGCGCGTCGTTCGGCTAGAGCCTGTTGAATGTGCACGCAAGGGAATTGATAAAAGGTAGAGGAAGTCAAGTGATGAAAGCGTGAATGCTCAGAAATTGTTGCAATAGTTGAAGCGAGAACAACATGCTATTGCTGAACTTTATCAAGAAAACAGAGAGTTAAGAAGACAACTGGCATAAAGAACTATTGAAACGCCATCGTCACAGAGTCAAGAAGGGAATGTAAATTGGCTCAAAAAACAACTCAGAGAGGCACAAGACGTAATTATCTAGCTGCAGGAGGAACATAGGGTGTCAGAAGAAAGAATCACAAAGCATTTCAAGGAGTGCAGAACGACCATTGATAACGCATGTGCATCTCTCGCCAGGGCTCAAGAAAAACTGAAAGGAAACACGGTTTTGTGGAGACAGGTGAAGATTCTGAGAAAATGTAACTGGTCTCTTAGAAAAGCACTCAAAGTTTTAAGGTTGCATGTGAGGCCAGAGGCATGAGTCAGACAACCCCATTTTGTCTTTTTGGATCATGGCATGGAATCCTTCTCCGTGCATACCTATATTATTACGATAAAAAGAAGTTTGACGTGATACCTGCGTAGTGAATATTCGTCACGCAGATGTTGTAAACTTACCTACTAAGGAGGGCATGTATAAATGAAATGCATGCCAGTTTTGGAAGAGATGCATGGTTCCCCAACCGTTGCTACCACATGGAGTTGCATGAGCGACCACAAAAGAATGTTTGCTACACTAACTCGCCACGTGCATGCTATAGCCAGTGAACATGCATCAACAACCAGAGCCCATTATACAAAGGTGATAGAGTTTCCAGCAGTACACTTGATTACTCGGGCACCCCTTGAAAGAAAATGTCGATTTATCACAACCTAATGACCGAATATTACTCATGACCGAATGATTGAGACAAATGTGTTGGTTATGTTATGATTGGGTGCAGTCCGGTTTCTATTTTGGTAAACTCTATTGAAAAGGTTGTCCAAGGGGAAAGTATCTGAATCTGAGATTCTAGGGGAAAGTAGTTTGAGGCATAGCATCCCAAGAGGACATTAGTTTTCTATATATTATATCTTTTCGATGTAACCCGGGTTGGAAACATAGTGTAGACAAAGGACTCATGGATGTAATATTTGAATCTGATGGAAATATAATGCAGAGGTCCTGAATCTTTGATGAAAATATTCTAATGGTGGTGGTTTGATGTATTGTTATCCTATTTTCGTATGTACTTCTTGTTTCCTGCGAATTCATGTATGTTTCCTTTGTTTAAATTGGAAATATTTAAGGAGTTTCAAATTCATCGTGCGGTGCTTTAGAATCAGCCATTTAAACTCTATGTTTTTCTTCCAAGTAAGTTAGAATTCATCTTTGATGGTGCTCTGATTTGGTTTATGTTTTCCTTTCTTCCGCCATACACAACAACATTGAAACTAAAAGACCATTTACTATTTAGCCTTTATCCTCTCAAAGATTCTCTTACCAGTCATACATTTCTCATGTTTTCAGGGGGTTGACTCCATAGCCCAAAGTACTATATTTTTCCTTTCTAGTGAAACCAGAAAATGCTTTCTCAAACATATAAACCTAGCCGACAATCCAAAGTTATCTTCTATCAAAGACTAGGTATCAAAGAGAGCCCTCTCTAGATTGGAAATTCTAGTTTCCAGTCTTAAAGTTGGTTTCTAGGTTACCTTGGTAGGTCGTTGCTCTTCATCCCAACAATTTACCAAGTTCTAACAGGTTGTTACCTGTAGAATGTCAAAGACCCTCTTAGCAATGTACTTTTGTTGAAAAGTGCACACGTTTTTGTTGCAATTTATTTGGATGTACACATAGCCTTTCCTTTTGATAGGATTTCTTCAGAACAACCCCTTCCCTAATCTCAATTAGGGGAACTCGCTTCCATCCACTTTTTGGCCAAAGTACCTAAAATAATTGACAATTCAGATTTCAAAGTGATCATAGATGACACAAAGCTATATAAATATGCAGATTATGATCCCAACTAATATCATAAACATTAATGTTGGAAAAATAATTTTTATATTGTTATGTAGATCAATTTGGCTTCATAGACCTAGAATATATATTTATATTAGGAAAAAAGGAAATATATCAAAGTTGGGAAAAAACCCCGAGAAACCCATAAAAGAAATACGCCCAATTAGACAAAACCATATGACACAAAAAAATAAAGTCATGATTATTTCTTTATTAAACAAATTCAAAATTTAATAATTTTATACAACATTAGAATCCCAATAAAAAAGACATAATTTTACATATTCCATTGTTGAAAGCAAGGAACATATATTTCCTTCCTTTCCTGCTGACCAACGTTTTATCTCGCTATCTAGTGCTTCTGGGATTTTTTTCAAACCAACATTGCACTTTGTTATATGTTATCAAATATGAGAAATTGTAACAGAATTTGTTTATGCCATGTTATGACATAAAGAAAGAAGTGTTGTATAGTTGAAAAGAAACCCTTAACATACAATTTTCTCTTCTTGTTCTCACTATGCTTCTTTTCAACCACTATTTTTTACTGCATATACAAGAAACAAAAAGGTAAGAGGTGTCATTACAAAAAGTTATCAAAATATATATACCATCTATTTACTAACTCAATGAAAGAAAACTTTCCCATAAATGTCAGTTCCTTTGGCATTACAAGAAATTTCCACAGATTTCAGGGTAGTCACAACACTAGATATTCTCATGAAAAGGGATAGTCAAGGATACCACTAAAATAGATAATTCAAGGATAACACTAAAATAGATATAGTAAGCCATCAAATGTAGAATAATATTGAGTTTGTGTCCTGATGTAAATCTATAAGTTTTACAACGATAATCTCCTCGATACACTTGATTCAGTCAAGGAGAAAATGAGATACAACGAATTTGAAGTTAGGAAATATGGTAATGCTATTCAATACCTTGTATTATATTCAAAGGACAACGAACATTACTACCTAAAGCCCCTGATTGATAGCTAGTTCAATGTTTTATATATGTTGTATCACTCCATAATAATAAATTTATATAATGTAGAAAATCAAGCGTGCTACTGCTAGACATGAGGATCCAAAATTGCTAGACATGAGGACACCTCCAAAAGCACCGACGTCATAGATGTAGGAATTGACCAGGGATTCTCCTCCACCAGCAGGTTCTATGCTGTTTTGTTATTTTTTTTATCTGATTGAAGAATCAGAAATTTTTGGCCTACATTTCGTAATTAAAGTTGGAAGGCATATATGGAAGCATGAGTTCCTAGAAGGCATGGAAGGCATACATAGCATCATGAGTTCCTTGGAGAAAAATGGATTTGTAAGAGTGAATAGGGAAGAAGAGGGAAACTTCAGATTTAAGTAGGAGCGAACATGGAAGAAGAGAGAAACTTCAGCTTTGAGCCTTGAAGTAGTGAAAATACATCTCTGAGCCTTTCATGGGATTAAGTTAGTGAAAACGCACCTTTGAGCCCTATTGATGGTCTATTGATGGATTTGTAGATGAATTTTCGATCTTTTGTGATGCAGGTAGGAAAGTAGGAGAAGACCAATGTCCCTTTGCCTGGAGCATGGAGTTAGAGAACGATGTATTTCATGAAGCAAGGTGGCAGTTGAATGAAGTTAGTGTGACAAAACCCTTGCCTGGACTGCAATTCCTAATTTCCAGAGAATATTTTTAATATGGACTACAGTGTATGACAAATCTGTCAAATAATTAAGTGTAGATTTGTGAGATAATTAGGTGCACAACCAATCAAAAATTCATATTTTTAAAATGATTTTTTAATTCTTACAAATAGAGAAACAAAGGGCATACACTAGGAGAACAAAGTCTCATCACCAAGCATGGAACCAATCATAAATTCTATTAATGAATTGAAAAACGATTTTGTTTTTAACCATAAATTTACTTAATATTAATTTTTTTGAAAACTTTGGGCATGTTTCTAATGGAAATGAATTAATACACAATGAATCTTGAAAAAATTGGACATGTTTGAAAATGAAAATGAATTAATACATGATCAACGTAGTTTGACTACATGAACGAAAGCTAGAGTCCCTGCAGAGGCAGGGACTAATAAGAAAATAGAAAAAAAGTTGCATAAGAATTACCCTCCTTTATCTACAGCACACAATGATAAAGGTTAGACTCGACCACCAATATTTGGGAGGTTCCGAGGAAGGATAGACCTATGCTATGCTTGGACCTTATTTTTGCCTTAGGTACATGACCTTTTAGCTAAATTTTCTTGCACTTGAACATTTATGAGCTTATGCAACTTGCCCAAGTCTTTTGGAAATCATCTAGAAACCCCCTATTGTCTATCAAAATCCTAAAATGAGGTAGAAGTTAGTCGATAAAATCCAATGATTGAACTACGAGGTTCAAAATGATTACAATGCATGAAGATATTGCAAGTTACACAAACTACTTGGAATTAGTCTCGCCAAGCCTATATATATATATATATATATATATTACTTTATATATAAATGTGGAAGAATGTATAATGCATAATATTGATCTCAATAATAGCGTCCAACTAAAATCCCTAATCAAGAATTTAGTACTAAGATAAATCAAGAAAGTGGAGTTCAAACCTGGAAATTTTCCTTTAATTTTAGCTAAATAAAGGCTTCAACATGTGCTTAATATGCACTCATTTTATAGAAGACTTGCTTAAGTTGTGGGTTTTCCTCTATGATATACTTTCAAGTAAACCTCTCTTTCCTATTAATTCTACTTTCTAATGGTGAGAAATGATGCTTTTTGGCCTCCCTAGTTCCCCATATCTATGTAGTCAATGTACCAGCTCCTGGTCAGCCCCCCCTCAAAATATTTAATGAGTATTCCCAAATTACCTATCTCATAAAGAAAATGAATTCAATCCATTACTAAAAAAAATATTCACACCTGACAAGGCCTTCCAAAAGTAGTAAAAAAGAAACATAGCGAAACCGAAATTGAAAAAAATGCTTGTTTCAGGATAAATCCGTAAGTGCGGACACAAACCGATCTCCCTAGATCCACCTGGATCTAGAACAAAACAGGACAGAATATACCGCTTTCCCTAGATCTAACTATTGAATTAAACTGGAAGTGAGAAGAAGATATGTACCTTGTAATCGCTTCCTTGGACTCTGTTGTTCCTTGCTTCGCTC
>JASDQU010816508.1:25479-37722 GCA_032191745.1 Picea mariana
ACAATCTTAACAATCAAACCATTTTTAATCTTTCTCCAAGTGACCATCAATATAATACTACATATGGACAACATAAATAATAAAATCACTCACACATAAGATATACACAGAGACAGATTTTCACGAGGAAACCCATAAAGGGAGAAAACCTCTTCTTCTTCAAAATGATAGGAAATATTTTAAGTTCTTTACATCCTCTATAATTGAGCACCAACTCAATATGAGGCTACTACCTCTATTTTACATGTTGCTACTTTCTGAGAGCACCAACTCTCTTGTTTCTCTAGCACCCACTAGAAGGAAGCACCAACTCCCTGGTTTCTCTACCAACCACTAGAAGGAAGCAATAACTCGCTAAGTGTTCCAGCAACAATTGGATGGAAGCACCAAATTCCAGTCACACAGGCACCAACCTATATTACAAAGAACAATAGTTCTCCCTTGCACCACCCTACCACCCTGGTTTCTTTGGCTGCAACCAGATGGAAGATACAACTCCATGTTTTCAAGCACCCACTTGAACCTCTAAGGACAATAGTCCTCCCTAGCACCTCCCTACCACCCTTATTACAAATAAATGATTGAATAACCAACAACACTGATAAATCAATTCTTACCACTTCTTCACTGTTCTACAATTCTTCTCTGCTACACTATTCTTCTGCTCTGTTCATACTTGTCTTGACTTGCTGTCTTTTTCTATCTGTTATTTCTCTATCCTTCTCATGCTTTTTGATATGTGCACATTCTTCTCTCTTCCTCGTTTCTCTTTTGTTCAGCTTCTGTTCCTTATCTCTGAGATTTCTTCACACTGCACATACTGTAATTTTACCTTTCTACAGTTCAACTCATTTTTAAGTCAGAACAACCCCTTTGCATAGTCGTCTCATATCATCTTTTATTCACACACACTCAACAACTCAATCTCCAACCGATCAAGAATCATGAATCAATTTTGCTAACTGAATCGTAACTGATCAATTAACTATGAGGTGAAACAGTAGCTCTCTGATCATATTCAAATTCACTTGCACCACTAGATTACAAGAAACAAAATGTCTTTCGCATTTCGTATTTTGGCAATTTAGGATTTTGCATGTCGCGAATTCCTGTTGCGAAGCATCTTGACTCTCCAAGTTGCGATCCTCGAAATGGATTTAGATCAATGGTCCACAAAACTTCATAATCTGATCCCTTCTTTTTCTAATCGAACGACTGACAGGATTTTGGTGTTTTTCCCTTTGAGTCTTCGAGACTCACAATAGTCCCTTTTGGCATTTTGCGATTTCACATGTTGCGAATTCTTGAAACTCCATGTTGCGATCCCCGAAACTCCATGTTGCAATTTCGCATTTTGGCATTTCGCAATTTTGGCAATTCTTGTGATGAGATATCTTGACACTCCATGTCGCAATCCCTGAAACTATGAAAAAGATCTTAGCTGGACTAGCTTTGATCATTTCAACATTTCTCTTTTCGGCATTTCGCGATTTCGCATGTCGCGAATTTGAGAGTTTAGGGAACCTCATTCCTTTGACTTTCTAGTCAGCGAAATGACAATCATTCACCATGTGTCCTATGGCCCCAACGGTCTAGATCTTATCGTAATTTTGAAACTTCATGGGTCTTCATCATGTATGATCAACGGTCCAGATCAATCCTCGATCCGACGAATAAGATTATTTCACGAATTCATGAGTCTTTGTTGTGCCTGATTCAGGATTTCGACATTTCCCATTTCACGACTTTGGGACTCCTGTTGTGAAGTGTTTCTACACTTCCAACTCCTGGTATCCGAAACTCTGATTTTCCGGTCTGCGAAACTCCGAAATGGAGTGTGCCTGTTTCGAGATTTCAACATTTTTCATTTCACGACTTCGGGACTCCTGTGGTGAAGTGTTTCTACACTTCCAACTCTCGGTATCCAAAACTCTGATTTTTTGGTTTGCGAAACTCTGAAATGGAGTGTGTCTGTTTTGGGATTTTCTGCCATGCGATCATCGTTGCGTGGATGGTCTTGCCACTTTCTCTTGTTCATTATCGTCAAGATGAGCTTGCCATCAATGACAAACAAATACTCTACCTTTTGTCTGCATGTAATAAATATGCCAACAAAGTCAAGGAAAGGCAAGGCATGGGAAAGCAAAGCATGTCATGGGTATGTTTTAAGGAAGGGTATATTTTAACAACAATAAAAATGAAGCCAAAATTATTCGTTTAAGACACTTATATGATCATTCAATTAGACCATCATGATCAATTCTAATACTGGCGGTTTCATTAAATTCTCATGATTATAGTAACGCAAAACGTATCATACCTTTAATGAGTTCTTACATGGAGTTGTTTGTAGTTGGAGTTTTGTACCAATAATCAAGTTTGTAAAGTGGTATACAACCTGACCTAGTATATAATCTTGAAAAAAATAACCACCTTTCTTTCATTTTCTTTCATCATGTGTCAGATATTCTCTTTAATAACCATCGACCCTGTCAGAAATTAAATCCTTTTAGAGTTTGTTACAGATTGCATGAGGGTGTGATTTCCCTCTAAGAATAGTGCCAACCAATAATCAATTCTCCATTCATTATCTCTTGGGGAAACCACTGGGTATATGTGCCCTGCAAAAATGGATTGCCAAAATGTATTTTAGGTCTTTTAGAGTATAAATAGAGGTTATATTGAGTCATTTTGATCACTCATTGAATAAAAGTACAAGAGAGTAGTACTCACCTATATAGGATGTTATTCTTGGTTTGTTTGTAGGTCTCTTTGGTCTTGATTTTGTGAAAGAGCATTGTATGACATTATACATGTTGGAGGAATCTATACAAAGGAAAGTTTGTAAGGTTTTCTCTCGCTTGACGATTTCCTTGAGGATATATCTTATTGTTCTGTAGATATCTATCTTTCAATTGTGATCCTTTTTCATATTAAATAATAATAAAATAATATAATATTTAACTCTTGGAAAAAAATAAAAAAATCAACACTTTAGATAGGGAGTCTATTGCAATGTTCCTTTCCCTATAAACATATTCGAATTATAGATTTGTAAATAAATTTTCAATTAAAAAGACTTCATCTAGGATTGAATGAATATTAATGTTATGACACATTTGAGTTTTCCGCAACCAATTGATGAACACCATTTATTCACCAAATATTTGAATGTTAGAAATCCCCTTTTCCCCAACAAAATGGAGCAGGAGATTTAGAGCCATTAGTTCCACATAATTCTTTGATCCATGTCCCACTCCCCACTTTAAGTTATAGAAATGAGATGGGGAAGTATAAAGGACTCCCCCTCCCCACAACAGTATCCATTGTCTTGAGAACCTCCAACAAAAAAATCCTATGGCCTTGTGAATTTTATTTGTTCCTCCACCACCTATCGGGGAGGGGGAGGAACTTTCTCTCGAGGAAAATGATCAATGACTTCTATGATTATAGCTGCAATTATTTTAGGAAGTGAAACCTTTTCCTTGAATATAGAATCATTTCGGGCAATCCATATGCCCCAATGAATGAGGAGAGAAAGTGCCTTGATATTTTTATTTTTGTGGTCCTGTAACCAAGATCTCTAGGCCTCTTTGATGGAGGGCCCATGCTAGGAGCATGATTGAACCAAATCATATGAAGAAACTCTTCAAGTTTGAATTGTAAAAGGGAATCTTAAGAAAAGGTGTGAATATGTTTCCTCATACCCCTTATAGAGAGAGCACTAGATAGACCCTTCCATTCCTATAAATTCCATTCTCTCCTAGATAAGAACCCTTTTCCTGAGAAGGAACCACATGAAAAATCTTTCCTTAAGAGGGAATTTGGAATTCCAAATCCCCTTCCACCACCATTCAGGGAATTGATGAAGGAAATTGATCATCATGTAAGAATAGCCATATTTTTGGATATAATCCCCAAAAGGACTAATTTCTCAAACTCATTCATCTTCTTGATCTTTGATTATGATATGATCTATCTTGAGAGTCGTGATGTAAGCATTCAAATTTTCTGAAAGATGGTCATCCAAATTCAGAGCGTGAGCATATTTACTTCCTTGACTCTAAATTGAAGTTAGTTTGTCATATACAATCTAGTTTATATGGAAAATGCCTCTCTCATGCAATCAATCAATTAAAATATGGGGAAGAATGTGCTTGGCATTGCTACCTGACCACAAGCCCCTAAAAATCCTGAGAGAATTTCCTTTGCCTGCCTTCTAGGAAATCCCTTGACTGATAATAAGAAAGTATTTTATGAGACCCTTCCACATGATGTAACCATTTTGGAAACTTTTAACTGACCTCCTTATCCAATACACAATGGAATCCAGACTTATATATCTTTGGGATACTACCTTTGACGATACATTATTAGAGGAGATATGACTCCATCCTATCTTGGAAGCAAGGGAAGTGGAGAAGTTGGGGATATTCTTTAATCCCCATAGCTCAAGCATATTTTACAAGGCTAGATAATCCCATTTTATCCAAGGAATAACAAAACTCTCCTTTTGACCTCCCAAAATAAATTTGAAACATATTTTCCTTATTTTTTCCAGAGTATCTTTTGGTATCTAGGCCATATATATTGAATAGATTAGAATCTCCAATAGGACATATTTTACAAATATCAAAATACTAATTCTTGAAAACCACTTCAAACTCCAAGATTTTAGCCTTGTTCTAGCTTCGCAATTAACCAATTCCAGTTTGAATTTGTGTAGACATTTGTCTTTAGGTGAAATCCTAGGTATTTTAACCCTTCATCAAGAGGCGTTTCCAAAAATGGAAAAGATCATTTGTCAAAAATAAATTCTTATGGATGCATAAGATGAGTAGAGAGGGTGGATTTTGAGCTGTTTATTTACATTCCAGTAACCCTACTAAAAATATCCTATATGGAACTCAACTTTTCTGCATCTCCCCTTAAACCACTGCAGAAAGTTGGTACATCATCAAAAAACAAGATATGTGTGAGTGAAACAAGGTGGGTAACAAGAATACCAATGAAGCTTATGTTAGTCTTTGCTTCAGATAAATCCCTACTGAGACCTTCTACCACTAGTAGAAAAATTTGTAGGGATAGGGGGCATACCTACCAAAGCCCTCTCTCTACAAGAAAGAAAGGTGAAGTCGTCCCATTAATGAGAACTACGAAATAGACCGAAGTTATTCAGCTCATGACCCAATTGATGAAAGGGAGGCCAAAGCCCAAATGAGTGAGAAACATTCTCAATAAGATCCAATTGAATCATTCATAGGCCTTGGAGAGATCAATATTTAACACTGCTCCTATTTTCTTCCGAGCCTTATGTTGTGCATGGCTTCCTGGGATACACCAATTTCTTCATGGATTTTTCTACCCTCCAAAAAACCAAACAGTTATTGGGAGATATATTTTGAGAGTATGCCTTTTATTCTTCTCCTGATGATTTTTGCAATTATTTCTAGATACAATTACATAGAGAAATGAGTTTGTATTCATCCAAGCTTTCAGGGGAATATTTCTTTGGGATTAAAGCAATAAAGGTAGCATTGAAAGGAGGGTGGATAAAACCATTGACTCTTGAGTCTTCTATAACTTTGAGAATATCCTGACCTATGAGATCAAATATACCTACAAATAAATCCATAGACTAGCCATCTAGTCTCGGGATTTTATATTTTTGGAAGCTGTGAAGAACTTCTTTCAATTCATCTTCAAATACTTCTTCCATAAGATCTAAATTATCCTCCTCTTCTACAAAATGGGGAAAGTGTGAAGCCATCTGAATTACAACATCTATGGTCACCCTTATGTCTGTTGAATACAAAGATTTGAAGTGATGGGATCCAAGCCCAGCCATATCTTTGAAAGAGGAGAGAAGCTTGTCTGTATGATCCTTTATTCCCCAGATTGTGTTTGCCAATTTCCTACCTTTTGCATAATATTGGAAGAATTTTGTATTCTCGTCCCCTTTATGCATCTAAATTTCTCTACTCTTTTTCCTCCATTCTTCTTCCCTAGCTTGGGGAAGCTCTCTTTTATTATTTTATAGAGATAATAGGGCCTCTTTTTGTATAAGAGTGGAAAACCCTCCTTTGTCAGAGTCATAGAGGGATTGAAGGGTTGCTTCCAAGTTGATTATGTATTTTTCTAACTTTTTTTTTTCTCTTATCCCAAGCTTTTGTAGCGTGTTTCAGGGATTTTAAATTTCTTGCAAATTGAACAACTACCTGCTCTATTTACCCAATTGGAATCCAGACTTCCTTTACTAATTTATAATTTTTTTTTCTTTTAACCAGGAATAATTAAATTTCAAAGGACTTGCTGGTTTTTTTGGGGCCCCTACTATTTCCGTAAAGATTGGATAATGATCTGAATCCCTTCCCTACCCTACCCATTGTTTGAAGAGAAGGGGTCTTCCACCAACAAGTTTGAGATTAAAAAATGGTCCAAAATCTTTGGTATGTGATATTCTCCCATGCACTTATTTCTCTAACAGGGGCCAAGCCTTATAGGATAAATGTCAATTAGCCTTACTTCCAGCAAATTATCCACAAAAAAATCGGAAAGGGATTCATTATGGGCCTTCTATCCCTAAGATTCAGTCTCTCCTATGGAGAAGTTTAGGTTGCCACCTATAATGAGAAAACTATATCTCATAAATTATTTTTCTAGGAGGGCATTCCAAATTTGGGGACGGTCCTGAGTAGGACCATAAATGTTTAATACTTTAAATGATTTCCCCCACTCTTAAAAAAAAACAGATATGCCTTGGCTCAAGTTGACACACAAATAAGTTTCGAGATTCATGGACTTATGATTCCACACCATTGCTAGACCCCTCGAGCGACCCAAATAATCCAATACAAATAAATACCAGCCCTTAAGGATCCTTTCAAGCAACGAAGAAACCACAGTCGCTTCCCTAAGGGTTTCTTGTAAAAAAAGAATATTAGGTTGTGAAAGCTCCAACAACCTTTGGAGGGTTAGAGCCCTTTTGGGGGTGACAATGCTCTAAATTCCCTAGTTGTGGAGAGTTGTCTTCCTTCCACCACATAAATGGTCACTATATATTGTTCTTTGGATAGGAAGGATTTTCTACCCATCCCTTTGATGTTATTCCCCGAATTTGGGTTTAAACCCAGACCCAAGAGAGGGGAATCTGAATGTGGAGAAGACGAGAATGATTTGAATCTTAGTTGGTAGCAGATGGTTTCTTCATCTAATAGGAAAGAGGAGTATTGAATTTGGGATACGGAGGAATCCTTGGAGGGGATGGGGCTTGAGGAAAAGAAATACAGGAAAGGGGGGAGGGTGCAGGGGAGAAGGGAGAAGAGTTTGTCGCTGCGAAAGGGAGAAGTTTGTTAACATATTTAAGCCAACATGGTTTTGGGAGAAAGACTGTATATAAATGAAATTTATAGAGAAAGGAGAAAGAGAGGGCATACCCAAATGAGAATTGACTAATTTTTTAATGTGGAGATCTATATTGGAATGAAGCACTTCCTGAACGTGTCACTTCCCCTCGGCCTTTGAAAAAAATGAAGTGGAAATGATTGACCCATGTTGAGCCAAATCTTCAATCTTTCTCATGAATACCTCTCTCTAAGCCCGCATCGGGGTGCTCGACTGAATTGAGGGTGATGCCACACCCTAACCAGATAGGAGTGAAGGGGAAGTCCTTACCCTTGAGATCTGAAAAAAAGGGGCTATATGCTTCATCAGGAGGAAACACTATGCAACCATATGAATGTGCTTATGGAATATATGGAATTTGAAGGGAATTCACTCATTATCGAGAGTCTTCCTGAATAATAATCCACAAGGAGTGAGCTCAAATGTGTCAGAGAGGCCGTTCATGAGATTTAGAGATACTAAAATCCGAGCTACTAACATTTTACCTATGGAATAAAAATACATATCTGCATTCGTGAAAGTACTGAGGGTGTTACCAATTTTATCGAAGCATTTCTAACTCTAGCATTTTGGTGGCAGTCCTGGTAGTCACACCCAGATCATAATTTAATGAATCCTCTCACGATTTGCATCAAAGAAGGGAGTCCACCTCTTCAATAGAAGTGGAGTCGGATCCAGGCACCATGGGTCTGTCAAAATCCTTCTCACATCTATGAGTGATTGAAATTTGAACATAAATCACCCTTTTGTAAGGTTATGAATTGATGGTAAATGAATCCCCAAATCCCTCCAGGTTAAAGAGACCTAATCCTTTAGGTGGTCTAGAAAGATGTGCCCATATTTTTCTTGTCCCACTACTTCATTCTCTACTATATCTGAGACCTCTTGAATAATGACATTGTCCCCAAGGGCGAATGAATGCAGTGAAGGGACCAAAGTAACTCTTGAGCGAGATTTCTTTTGCTTCAGATCTGATGAATTTCCTTCAAACAACCCATACACAAGATGTATAAGGTTTATACTTTTGAATTGGGGAGGTGGAGAGGAACAAATAGGTGTTTCCAAGGTAGCAGAACATGGGGAGGAAGGGAGGGCCAGTAAGTCATTCAGATCCAAAGAGGAAGGAAAATCAAGATTCGAGAGAGTGGGGGAGGAAAAAATAGGGAATTGACTAGGTAAAGGACTTAACAGACTGGGGAGAGCTATAAAATCCCAAAAATTATCCAAATTCCTAGAAAGAGGAAGTCATCACAAAGACAAGAAAGTTTGATTCCCTTCGAACCCTAGAGAAAAACTAGAGACTTGTTCCTAGATGATGGGAACATGTTCATAAGTCCAAGTATCTTAGAAGACTTCTAAAGGGTTTTGAGAAACCCCCCCCAAAGCATAACTTTGACACTTGAGGCATCATGCACACCACCAAGATCAAACAGTTGTGAACCCAAAGCAGAGGCACAAACTGGGACAGATTAAAGGGCCTCCCCCGAGCATCCGATAGGAGGTGAAAAAAATGGAGAGATGGTGTTAGGGGGAAGGGAAACTGGCATATTCCAAATGATTTTTCCATCCAACGGAGCATACTTGTAGTCTACCATCTCATCCATTATACCTGACCAAAAAAAACTAGAAGGAAACTGCGGGGAGAAAAACAAATAACCTCCCACCAGCTAACACAAGAAAGACTTTTCGCCACTCTGTTAGAATAGGAAAGGATGAAAAGCTGGGAGAGGTGGGTAAAGCAAGGGAACCTAAGGCTTCCTATGGCTAGGGTTTCTGCAGAGGCCCATCATTCCCAAAACTAAAAAAATAATCATCTCACTGTATAATACTTATGTATAAAATCAACATATCGTTTCAGAGGGATGTTATTATGAAGTTGAGAATACATTTATTTTGATATTGAATATTTTCTTTAAATTTTACTGTAAAGTAGTTGCTTGGTCCATTTCTAGGAGAATGTTTCACTCACGAATAAATCTAGTTATCAAGAACCATTTTACATAAAAATAAATCAATAAAGATTTGGGGTTTGTTTTTTAGCATTCTCCCATTTTAAGAACCCAATCCAAGACCATCAACTACATATTTCAAACAATTATAAAGGAGTACCACCTCTTTAAAAGAAAAGGGGTGTTTATACTCATGAGGTTTTTGTTGAGATTTTGAACAATATGAACATCAACAATGAGGACCCCTTTTTAGTTAACATGTATAAAATAAACTCTCAAGATATGAATAGAATTTGTTTGGTATCAAGCTAGTCAGGCTCTATAGTTCTCAAGACCTAATAATTTGCAATGTTGTAATGAAGTGGTCCAATTCCAACTGAATGACTTGTATTCATGATATAGGTAGTAGTGTTGTGGATTATGTGGTATTTCATATCCCTATTGTTAAGAACCAAATATCAATATAGCATAGAAAATCCTCAGAAAAAGTACTCAACGCCTTGAAAAGAGAGAGAATTTCAGATAATAAGCCTCTTCGAGGGGGCAACCTCCTTTTACCCCACTTAAATGTTCAAGTACAAGATGATTCAAAATGAAAAATGTCTCCTTGGTATATATAGGAGACTAGGAGGTATAATTAAAACTAATGGCCTAAAGCCGACATAAATAAAATAACATTACTAATATAATATGCCCCAATTAAGGGGTAATGAGCCAATATTAGGGCTTAACACCTATATACAACCAAATAGTAAATTTTGACCTTTAAAATGACCATGACCTGACTCCAATCATAGACCTTTAATACTAAATCTAAACTATTTCCACGCAGAAAATCCTTATTGAAGAAAAATATGATAATCAAAGGAATTGTGGGGCGAATTATATGATGGTAATTTGGTACATTAATTATCAATCGGGGATTGTAAACTTACGAAGTGCTAGCAAAAATATATGCAGAGATAATATTGAAGTGTCTAACAGACTATTTTCTAATGAATTATGAAGAAAAACTAACATAATTGATTGCTCATCTAAAAATGAATATTCTAAGGTAGAATTGCAGGTTTAATATAGATCCTTATATTCAATAGTACTTTGTTGGATTCACTCTATGAGTTATATTGAAAACCTTCAATTGAAACTATCAGCATAATTGGGAAAATTAAACATGACAACAAGATATCTATCATGAGCAATTGTAGACCAGTGAATAATTGGTGATCATCAATTACATCAATATGCAGTTTTGACAATTCTTTGTTAATAGAATCACCAATTAAACTGATGATCAATCAAGCATGAAACTCTTGTTCTCATAAGTATTAGTTGATCCACACAACAAAAATAAAAATGTAGAAATTAAATAAACTCACACAACAAAAAGAAACTATTGAAAAAAATATACAATAGGGAGGGGCCTTATCTCCCTTGGCATACACTGTCAAGAAATATTACAATGGATATATATTGATATGCAACAATTTCTTTATTCCAAAATTCTCCACCTAATTATTTTTATCATTCTTACATTTATACATATGGCTTACATTTCAAAGAAGGAAAATGGCTACAACAAAATGAGACCAAATCCCAAATACATGGATCTACAACCATCAAAAAATTGGTTAATGCAATGGAGGTTACTTAATGGTTGCTGGATATGTTTGGATAACATGTAATCACAACAACATAATCTCTGACAAAACCATATTCCCAAATTCATCCACAAGAGGTGTAACTATAGGAATTCAGGCACTACAAGATTTCTTGGAAAATAATCGTTGAAGCTCCACCCATATCTCCCAAACCATTTATTTTTTCAGAAAAATTCTTGCTTATCACTCAATTTGGGGCATTTTGCACAAAACCCATGTCTTCAATTTTCCTAGTTCTTCTTCATCTATAGGGAAATTTTGTGGAAAAATTGCTTCTAGAAATAGGTCGCTACAAAATTCCAATAGTGCTAGAGGAACACAAAGATGCATGTTCCAGTAATCACATAACTTTCAATTCCGGTAGTAAACTATTGGACTTTTGCAAGTGAGTTAGGAAGCCACAAAGTCTATTCTAAATAAACATCAAAACATGGGGAAGAAACAAGAATTTGATGATTGATTGTCTTATGAAGTTCAAATGCACTAAAGGCTTATAAAACAGATAAATGAGTTAATGCAAGTGACAATTAGGTGAATATGAAGGATAATTTAAGTGAAAAGTAGACTAAATGGTCACTAAAAACATGTTAATTCTGAGACTCAACATGAACCTTCCTTTTGAAAAAAGTAAAGTCGTTGTTTTCTTAAAGGATTTAAATAGTGTATTAAATCTCCTATCATATAATGACAACATCAAAGACCTCTATTACAATTTTATGACAAGTCTTTCTACTTTCATTCACAAGTTATCTATCGAGATGTTATGTAAAGAAAAAAATATAAAAACCACCCCTTGGTATGATAAGAAGTGTAAAATTTCTAGGAAATACATTAGGGATGCTTTTAATGAGTCCTTAAAACATAATAAGATAAATAATTACAAAGTACTAATCAAAAGGAAAGAAATATAATATATAAATTGAAAGAAAAGAAATATAATATATAAATAGAAAGAAAAAAACAATTTTTTCACCTATCTAATTGATCCTAAGAAGTTCCAAAGGAAAATTCTAACTCATAAAACTGAAGAAAATAATAAGATTCACTTCAAGGATTGGAATTCTTACCTTAAAAATATTTATGAATCCACTAATTCCATCAATACTATTCTAAAAATTCCTATATAGGATGAATTTTTTCCTATTAAACGCATAGAGTTTGGGGTTGAACTACTTGCAAATGGGAAATCTAAGGACGTTGAAGGAAACCAAGATGAAATATTAAAAATCAAA
>JASDQU010816509.1:0-16574 GCA_032191745.1 Picea mariana
TATGTACCAACATCATCAACTATACACCTCATGTATGTGCACCAACTCATCAACTACTTATCTCAACCATGTACTCAACATGTACCACAACCAAAATCCCTCATCAATTTCATCATACAAATATGATTTGTAGCTCTATAATAGACCTGGTTTATATGATCACATTCCTACAAACCTTAACTTTAAAAACAAGAGAGTAGCATTTTCATCAAACTTTTCTTTAGTCTCACATGTCTAGTTTTGGATTAGTCAACAACCCTAACTTGAAGTAATCATAACTTTGAACTTGTAATGTATAAATATATGAAACTGATACACAATGTTTTTCAGTGCATTTTATGCAATTCCTCCAAGTTTCACTACTTAGAACCTCTCTGAAAAGGAGTTATAGCAAAAATGGCATACCTTGTTGAATTTTGGCTTATTCTAGAGAGCGACCTTGTAGAGCATGCCCCACACAAAATGTTTGATGAATTGATATGAACATATTAAGAAGAATGATAAATAATTTACCCTAACCAACACATTTGGTCTTACTGAAGTTGGATCTGTTATGAATAATTTATGACATTTTTACCCGAAACACCTGATTTTGACTAGTTTCAGAACTGTCCAAAAACCCTATTTTCCATGGAGTGTAAATCCCAAAATACAACGACCCACAAGATGAATTTTTTACCACAGATACTTGAATATGTTTTCTCACTTGTGTAGCAATTTCACTATCTGAATAATTATAGAAAAAAAGTTATAGTGAAAATGGTGAGATGACCTGTAAATAACATACCTTAGAGAGCACCATCAAAAGAATTTATCCTTCCTTGCATTTCAGCCTTCTTTTCTTCACCTTTACTCAGAATTATGGTTTACATATCCTTGGTTACCTCAGTAACATATAGATATTCAATATTCTCAAGTGTGACTCAAATGAGAGGGCATTGCTTCTTATTTATACTCTCCAAGTAGCTTCATTAAAAACATCTTCTAGGTCACTTGACCCACTTTCCTTATTTTAGGGTTGGGTCCACTTCTAATTTCTCCATTAAATTTATTATTGAAATAATTTATTTTGTATTCACTTTGAATTATAGTACACTCATTACTTAACTTTATTATTTACCTTTTAAAATCTCTTAAACCACTTTGACTACTTTGACCTTTTGGGGCTTCTAGATGACATATGCGGGTCCTCCAACTTCGTAAGGCCATAACTCTCAAACCGTGAGGAGTTATGTGACATTCTACATACCACCAGAAATGGCATGACATGTACTATCCATATAAAATAGTATTGTCTGAAAATATATCATAACTCATACCATTACCCATCAAACAAACTTGGGTCCATTACCCAAACCTGGGGTCTCCAAGCTCTCATGGCCATAACTCTCTAACCGTGAGGAATTATGTGACGTTCCACATACCACCTCCATCTAGGATATTTTCCCTGACAAATTTACTTTCCTTCATCTCATTATTCCACAATTAAGCATGGGTTCTCTTACTCCACAAAGCATCTTCTCGTGAGGGCTTTCACCATAAGGGGACCACTTTGGATTTCATCCATATTTACTTCTTATCAACCATGAAAAAACAATAATGAGTCATATTTACATCAAACAATATTGGGTTCATTACCTAAAACTTTGTGCTACGGGTATTTCTTCAAGGGTTGACATCAATGACAACCAGCCTTAATCAACACATTAAGTAGATACCAACCAAGTGTGAGGGAGATCCATGAGGACCTAGGCTCGAATTTCATCTTTGAGGCAACTAATAAAACATTCTCGAAATAAGGAATCAAACATGCCCTCCGTTATAAAATCCAAGTATTCAAAGGAAGAAATAAAGTCTTCCACATTTCGATATTGCTTCAACTTGGTCAAACTAAAAATATAGTGGGTGTCAGTGTCAAAGATGTCATATATCTCTACCACAAATTGAGTCCAAGAAACATAGCCCTCGCAAAATGGACACCCATCTTCATGATTTTACCCACCCCTTATTAATACCTAGATATTGAATTATTACAAACCTAGTGTTATATTAGTAGGTTGGATAGAACCCTTTATTATACCCTTTAATTATGATTGTACCCTTTGTCTCCTATATATATACCAAGGAGACCTAGTCTTAGGATTAGATTATCCGATCTTTTACATTGAATATATTGTAAACAGAGGTTTTAACCTTGAAATGGATTATTGTGAATTGATAGTTTATCTCTATGAAGGAATTGGTTCATAACATTTGGTATCTGAGCATCGATTCTAGAGTTTTGCTGCTTCGAGTGAGTCATATTGGAATTTTCACTATAACCTTTTTTCTAAGATGTTTCAGAAAACAAAATTTTGAGGGGACTAAGGAAAGATATCTAATAATGGGTCATAAAATTTTTATGGTTCTTTTTTTTATATTTTTGGAGATATAGCCTATGTAATTTAGGGTTTGTGACTAGTCTCGAATTTAGTCTTAAACAAGTCGTATTTTTACTTTCGCTATAAAACAATTTCGGTGAATTTTCAATCTCTAAAATTTTCAAAATCCCAAGGAGACATATTTAGTTAGATAAATAAATTTTATTTTATTCTAATAATTATAGTTTTTGTGATATATCTTGTGGAATTTCAGGTTCTTTATTAATCACGAAATTAGCTTTAAACAAGACATTTTTGTATTTTTTCTACCACGTTTTATCACCGAAGGTTCAGACAGTGCAATTTTCAAGAGTTTAAGGATTCATATCAAAGTACTATAGGATGAAATTTCAGACTCATAAGGGTTCAATTTTTAAATATATATGAAAAAAAATGTCATCCATCCAAACATTTTCCAAATTAGGGTTTGAAATGTATGCAACTGACAATTGACATAAATTTTGATTGGAGGATATACATTTTGTGATTTAAATTTTTTAGAGAAGAATTATTGTTTTCTCACGTTCCAAAGGTTCCTCAAAAAATTAGTTCATCAAATCAATCTCTAGAGAGCTCAACCATGACTCAATAAGAAAGAGAATAATTATTTCATCGGATTGGAAAGGTGGAAAAGATGATGGATGAGGTGGAGAATAGGATGGATGAAAATAGGAAAGACAAGGAAAATAATGTGGATGAAAATAAGAACCACATGGAAAATAAGATGTTAGTATTGCAAAATTCCATGTCTTCCATGATATTACATACTTTGTATGTGAGACTCCCTAAAGGAGATATAAAAATGCAAGGAAACCATGAAAATGTATAGGAAATAAATATTGATTCTCAGAATCATGATTATTTGTCACTTTAAGTTTCACATAGTTGATGTTTCAATGTGGCAACAAGTAACTACTTCATTCCAAAAATTGATATAAGGAAGTTTGATGGTAAATATCATATAACATGGATATTCCATATGGAGCAATTCTATGATATAAACCAAGTGCAAAGCTTACAAAAGGTACCTATTACATCATTGTATTTAGAAAATGATAAATTTGTTTGATATCAATGGTTGTCTAAAATAAAAAATGATTCTATTATTGATGACTTGATATCAAATTATGGTTATATTAATATCAATACATTTTTAGTCAATTGATAAATATTTGGAAAAAAATTCCAATTACAGAGCACATTCAACAATTCCAAAAGCTCAATCTTAGGGTAAAGAATATTCTAGAGGATAATTTGTTAGATATATTTATGGACACTTTAAAGGAGAACATTCAACATGAGTTGGATCTCTTAAAACCTAAATCCATAGAGAAAGATTTTATTATGGAAAGGAAAGTGGAAAAACAAAAATATGGCTACTAGAAGAGTTGTCAATAACAACTATAGAAAGCATCATGTTCACTCTTCTAACCTCACTCAATTGACAAGGTTGAAACCTGAGAAAATGGATGAAATAAGAGAAAATATATTATGTTTCAATTGTGATAGTAAGTATAATAAGGGGCATAAATGTTGTGAGAAGAAATTATTGTACATAGCCTATGAAGAGGAAGAAGATGAAAAATTGGAGCCATCAAAAGATGTAGATCTAGAAGAGAGTACTCCAATGGTATCATGTAATGCATTGTATGACATCAGTACCCCACAAACCCTCAAGATACAAGGGTATATAATAAAGAAAAATGTGGCAATGTTCATATATATAGTACCTATAAATTCATCAATTACAAATTAACAAAAATCCTCAATTCCCTTGTATCCCTAGCACCAAAGTCTTATGTAATGATTGCAGATGGAGTTACCATAAATTGTTCAATGAAGGGCCATAATATTCATCACATTATGGGGTAGTATTTATTATATAGTCCAATGATTTCCATCCAAATGAATGATGTTTATGTTTTATTAGGCGTCTAATGGTTACAATCATTGGGAATAGTGTCCCTTAGTCTTCAATACATTTTTCATGATATTTTAGTCAAAAGGAAAGGAAATTCAGATTAGAGGTATCCAAGGGAAACCCTCTAAGGTGATAAGCTCAAATAACATGATGAAATTACTCAAAAAGGGAATGCATGGTGTAATTTCACAATTGTTCTCTGCTGATGTTGAAACATCTTTATCTTGTGTTCCATTGGATCTCCAAAAAGTTATCCACAATCATTCTAAGGTATTTGGATAAATTCCTAAGGGTATTCCACATGCTCATGATCATGACCATGCTATTTATTCACAACCATGAACTGTACCACCTAACATTAGGAATTACATGTATCAATATGAAAGAAGAGTGGTATTCAACATATAATTCAAGAAATTTTAGAGGTAGACATCATTGAACCTAGCCAAAGTTCTTTCTCTTCACTAGTGGTGATGGTTATGAAAAAAAATGGTTCAAAGCGTATGTGTCTAGATTATAGACAAGTAAACAAAATTACCATCAAAGATAAGTTTTCTATTCCTGTGATTGATGAATTGCATTGAGCAATTTTCTTTACTAAGTTGGATCTTTGTTCACAATATCATTGATTTTGAATGAGGTAGGAAAACATTCCCAAAAAATCCTGTTGTGATAGAACAAAAACCCTTTCCCCACTTAAATTTTCCCAATATTAGTGTTGGGATGCACACTTTTCTTTTCTTTCATGAGATGTCTTTCTTAAGCTTCATCTAAATGCTTATAAATTAAAACATTAAAGTTAGGTCCTCCCTAGCTACTTCTCACATTATTCTCTTCTTACCTTTTCATGGTCGGTCCCGTATCAAATATGCACACTATAACACCTTCATATTTCTCCACCGATGATGCCTTATAATGTCGTCATCAGAATTTAGTAATGAATTGTCATCCTCATGCTCATATTTTTTTTGCTGACAACATCATGCCCTTAAAAAAGAGTGGCCAGTAAAAAAGAACTAAAGATATATCCCATTGAAATAGCTCAAAATCCACTAGAGGGCGCTAAATACCATGATCTGTAGTATCTATGGAGAGGATACTAGCACCCATTCTAGGATGGAATGGTTTCCCATGGATTACAGGGTAGCTTAGAATGACCAAACATTCAATTGGGAAAAAATTATCTCATTCATCATCACACATGCTAGGTACTAGATCTATTATAATATCATAAGAAGAGATATTGCAGTGATAACAGTGGATTCAACAACAAAAAATAGAAATACTACAGAGAATAACAATGGAACAACAAAATATATGGATCCACAACACGACAATAATCTCTTTATTGATAGGAAACAATGTTCACTTTCCTCTTCGAGGGGAAACCTCTAGTAGAGTATACCTGTATTACAATATTTATCAATACAAGACCCTTTCATACCTTCTACTCTTATTTATACTAATCTATATTATAAATAACATTCTAGAGGAAGATATTTCTAGAAGCAAAATCTTTTATTAGGTCTTATTACATTGACTTGATCATATTTATTAAATACACCTTATTAACTAGTATCGGACTTTATTACAAGGAAATTTATTATTATACCTACATGAGAGGTTAGAGGGTTAGGTCCCTAACATGCCCTCCCCCTTGAAGAACATCCTTATAATCAAGGCTCAAGATGAGGAAATTCATAGAGAATAGTGGTCGGCTCCCAAGCCCCATCTTTTGGAGTTGCATCTTTCCACTGAACTAACACCTCCTTGATGGTGTGCTAACGGAGACAACGTTCATGCTGGTCCAAGACTGCTTGTGGCTGCAACTAGATGGAACCTTCAACATCCAACTCAGGAAAATTAGTTTTAGTTTGGCACTTAGTTCCACTCACCTTCTTTACGCATGAGACATGAAAAAAATGATGGACCTTAGAATGACAGGGTAGAGCTAACTGACAGGCCACTGGTCCCACATGCTTGAGAATTGTATAAGGACCATAAAATTTGGGAGAAAGCTTCTGACAATGTTCATATTTGAGGGAAGTCTTCTTCTAAGGATTTAGATGAAGAAACAACTAGTCTCCTGCAACAAATTGGCATTCTAAACATCATTTATCTCCTTTTTGTTTCATATGATGTCGATCCATGACCAAATTGTATTTGAGAGCATGGATAATGGTGACACTCACTCTAAGAGTGTTGTCAACCTCTTGAACCTTCCAGACCCCTGATATGTAGGAAAGAAATGATGAGGGATTTTTTCTGTATACTAATTCAAAAGAAGTCATGCAAGTAGTAGTATGGTAAGATGTGTTATACCACCATTCAATTAGGGGTAACCACTAAGTCCACCGATGTTGTCGTTCATATGAAAAACACCTCAAATATGTTTCCAAAAACTTATTGACAACTTCAATTTGGTCATCAGTTTGGGGGTGGTAAGAAATATTGAGATGTAGTTGTGTGCCTTGGAGCTTGAATAGTACTTTCCAAAAATTGTTGGTGAAAGTGGGATCTCCATTAGATACAATAGAATGAGGCATGCCATGAAGATTGAAAATATGATCCATGAAAATATGAGCCACTATGGATGTTGTGAATGGGTTTTGAAGAGCACAAAATGAGCATATTTGGAAAGACGATCAACTACCACCATGATGACCGACGTATTGTCGGATTTAGGTAATCCCATAATGAAATCTATAGAAATGTCCCTCCAAATGGCTGGTGGAAGTAGAAGAGATTGTAGTGTTCCTGAAGCTTTGATAGTTTCCCCCTTGTTTCATTGAAAAACATCACATTCAACCACAAAGTTGAAAACATCTTGTTTCATACAATCCTAGAAAAAAGAACGTTTAACTCGTTCATAGGTTTTGGTAGGCCTGGAATTCCCTGTTGTGGGTGAAGCATGAAGCTCCGAAAGCACCGTGGATTTAAGTTGCGACTAGTGGATTAAATATAGACATCCTTTCTAGAAAATCTCTTCATTTTTCCAAGAGTACGCTGGGGAAACTAGAGAATTTTCTTGATCAATCGAGAAGTTTTGGGGCCTTGTAGCCATTCATGGTGAACATATTGGAGCCAATCTGGTAGAATGAAGGAGAGGGGAAAAAGGGATCCTTCTTCTTCATACTTTATGGGCAGAGCTTCATCCACTTCATTTTCGTTTAAATTCTTATAAATGATCTCATAATCATATCCAAATAGCTTGGCCACCCATTTTTGTTGCTCCTACAATGAAATCCATTGTTCTAGGAAATATTTGAGGCTCTGATGGTATATTTTAATTTGGAAATGTTTCCCCAATATATAAGGATGAAAAAGATCCACAACATGCAGAATAACCAACATTTCCTTTTCATAGATTGATTGGCCAAGATGTCACTCCGAGAGTTGTTTTCTAGTAAAGGCCAAGGGCCTACCCTCTTGCATGAGTATTGCTCCAATTCCTTTCCAGGAGGCATCACATTCGAGAACAAAAGTCTTTGTGAATTCAAGAAGGTCCAACACAGTATTTGTGCACATCACTTCTTTCAATGATTGGAATGATTGATCAACTATTGGAGTCCTATTGAAAGCATTGTTTTTTAGGAGAGTAGTAAGAGGTGTGACAATTTTTCCATAATTCTTAACAAAATCATGATAATATCATGTTAAACCCAGAGAACCATGCAAGCTCTTGATATTTTTGGAGCACGACCAATCTTGCATAGCTTCAATTTTCTTAGGATCCACTCTTACACCATCCTTGCCGAAAATATGACCCAAGTACACCACTTCTGAAGCTCCAAAGGCACATTTAAATTTCTTGAGAAAATGTTGGTGCTGAGAGAGTAGCCTAGGAATTTTATCCACATGGGTAATATGGTATTCATAGGATTTACTATAGATGAGAATATCATCAAAGAAAATGAGGTCAAAAGGATATAAAAAAGGAGGGAAAACGTGGTTCATGAGACTTTGGAAAGTGGAGGGAGCATTACACAGGCCAAAGGGCATGACCAAGAATTCATGATGACCCTCCTAAGTATGAAACAAAAATATTAGGAATGTCTTCCTCTTGCATACATATCTGGTGGAATGCAGAACGAATATCAAGTTTAGTAAAGAACTGAGCACCACTTAATTCATCCAAGAGATCATTAATGACAGGAATGTGAAATTTTCCTTTGATGGTGATTTTATTGAGGGCACAAAAGTCTGAAAACATGCGCCAAGTACCTTATTTTTTGAGTACCATGACCACAGAGGAAGAATATGGGATGGTACTAGGGTGGATAACACCCGTGGCTAGCAATTCTTAAACAATTTTCTCAATTTCATTTTTTTGGGAAAAGGAATGACGATAAGGGATAAAATTGGGTGGAACGGTATTGGGGATGAGAGGAATGGAATGATAATGAACACCACAAGAAGGAGGAAGTCCCTAGGGAGTGGAAAAAACAAATTGGTTTTTGGAGATGATACATTGGAGGTCAGGATGCACCACATGTGTCTCAATTACTTAGATAGAATGGAGTTAGGAAATAATTCCAGCATGACCTTTTTTTAGGACATTTTCCATTCAATGGGAACTGATGATCTCAGGGGAGCTTGTTGTGATTCCTTGGAATTTACATTGTTGTCCCACCTATTGGAATTGTATGGTTAATTCCTTAAAATTCATGAGGATGGGACCTCAAGTGTGTAACCATTAATGATTGAGCACAATATCATAACCACCCACGTCAATAGAAAACATATGAGATTTCAGGTTGTACTGCCCAAATTGGAGATGCACATTTTCACAATTCCCTCCACATTTCATGGAACCTACATTATAAATCATGATTTGAAAGTTGGAGAATTCATGTATTAGCAATGGGTTTCTTTGGAAATACGATGATGAATAAAATTATGAGTTCTTAAGCTATCAATTAGGATGACGACCTTGTGATTCTTAATGTATCCAATGAGCTTGAGGGTTTTGGGAGAAGAGTAGTCAATGAGAGAGTTCAATGAAATGACCGGTTCTAGTTCTGGTTGGTAAGAGGGCAGAGTAGTATCAGTTGGCTTAGGTAACTCTGCCACAATGGGGGATGTTGAGCTCTTCCTATGATAAAAAACCTCATAGATGGCCATAAAAACATTTTTTCCGTACACTTGTGCCCTGGAAAATATTTTTCATCATAATTATAACAAAGGCCCTTGAGTTGGTGTCCCTTGATTTCAACCCGGGTTAATTTATGGATCTTGAAGGGAGTGGGAGGAGGGGAAGGGTTGGTAGGTTGAATGTGAGGAACAAAGGAAGGTTTGCGGGTTTGAGTAGAGAATTTTTTTTTTCTTCCTTAGCACATTAAGTAGATTCCTACTAAGTGTGAGGGAGAGCCATGAGGACCTGGGCTCAAATTTCATCTTTGAGGCCACTGATAAAACATTCCTGAAAGAAGGCATCATACATGCCCTTCATTCTAAAACCCAAGTGTTCAAAGGAAGAAATAAAGTCTTCCACTTTTCGATATTTCTTCAACTTGGTCAAACTACCAAGATAGTCGGTGTCAGTGTCAAAGATGTCATATATCTCTACCACAAACTGAGTCCAAGAAACATACCCGTTGTGTGTCTTTCTATTACATTGCCATCATTTCCAACGTTCTAGATCCAAATAGAGGACACCATAATGAAGTTTGGCCATATCATTAGTAATTCCATGCAAGGAGAAATCATGTTTCAGTTGAGTGATGTAACCGGTGGGATCTGATCCATCAAATTTGTTCACTTCAACTTGGAGAAGACATGGGTCACAGGGAGGGGAATTGGAATGAAATTCTATATTATGGGAAGATTTCTCACCTTCTTAGTGGAAAGGTTGTTCAAGGGAGGGAGAACCAAGAGAATGTTTCAACCACTAGGTGAGGGATGAGACTTCATCCTTAACATTCGCCAATTCTCCTGTAAATGTTTCCTCAAAGGTGTCCAAGCAATAATTGTTGGAAGCAATTTCATAGGTCAGTCTTTGGATGTCTACCTTGTTATTTTTGGATTCATCTTGTAGGTGAAGGAATTCTTGGTTGTGAGGGTTTTCCATCTGTGGAGGGGAACAAAATAGGGGAAGTGGGACCACGTAAAAAAGATTCAAAATGATATATATGATTGTGTTCAACGGGAAAAGATGAATGCAATGATGTATGTGCCAAATAAGGGTGTTGGGAAGGGGTCGGGTCCACGAGGAAAAAAAGGGTTGAAAATGATAGGTACGACTATGATCAGGGTGAAGGGAAGAAACCAATGGGATAGGTTGCAAATAATTGGGTAGGAAGGACCTATACTTTTGTTTTTACTCCTGTGGAGTTATTGATCTAGGAGGCTCCCCAGATCCAGAAAATGTTCAAAAATGAAATTTCTTTGAATTGAATGAAACGAATTTCATTTTGACCATCTTGTCATGCTGATTCTAGCCATATATTTACTTTCTCAAATGGGCTTTATATGTGAGAGTTATCGCACTCTGATCATATTCTCAAACAGTTAAGAAGTCAAAGGTCAAACTGGAAAAAAGTCAATGCTAACGTTAGCATGACATCACCAAGATACTTCATTATGATGATGTGGCAGAGGCAGGTGGTGACATGTCACTGGGAAAGAGATGCAAGCGTGGACCAGTTACAGTGTGACACTTGTCAATTTTTGGGCAAATGTGGTTGGACCACGTCGCCCGGGTGTGGGAAACCACGTGGCACCCAGTCATCAGTTGAGTGGCAAGTTTAAAAATTGTTTAGGGGGTCCATGGGTTTTGAACCCACGACTTATGACTGAGCCCAAGCCTTGAGGAATGGTCTGCTACCAATGAGACACATGTAGATCTTATTTATACAAGCGTTACAAATATTATAAATGTTGCATATATGAATAGAGCGCAAAAAGGAGGGGGCTGGGGGCTACGCCCCAACCCATGGTTTATGGAACCACACCATAATACCTATACCCAAGTGCTACTCCATAATAGTCAGCCCAAATACTAGCCCTCGATTCCAAAGTGTTTCCATAAGACCAGGGGGATATCCCTTCAAGGGTGGGTAGATTTTCTTCTTAGGCCGAGGTCACATGATATGCACCTGAGATCCAGGAGTTGAGAACTGATTTAAGGCTAGCCCTTATCCCTTTGGGATATATCCTGGTGATATGTACTCTATGTGACCATTTAAAAGGGGTGCATGCCACCTCTAGGGGGCTACTCTGTGCATTTTTGTTTAGGAGTGGGTTTTTTCCTTATATTTAGCCCATAATATGTATTTGTTAGGATATTTTGGCCATTTGAAGGGGGATTTGATCCCAAAAAGAGGCCAAATATTTAGGATAAGTTGGGCTTCTCTTGTTGAGACTAAAAACTATATAAACAAGGCCTCTTGAGATTGAGGGGTAACTTTTTGATGCAGGGATTTTGAGGAGCAGCTTGTGTTTTTGGCCATTTCTCATGTTTTGAGAGGCATTTTTGTCATGTTTTTGAGAGGAGTTTGATGAGGCACTTATGTATCTAAGAAAGGAAGTCTTGCATAGAAGATCTGAAGCATTTCTTTTAACAACAAAGAGCCAATGTAAATAGAACTTGAGCATTTGAAGAGCAATAAAGAGGTCCTCCACTTGGAAGTGGGCCCGGAGACGTAGCCAACGATTGGTGAACTCTGTTAACAAGTTCTTGTCTCCATTTCTCTTTATTGTTTGTTGTTATCTTCTCTTAATTTTGCATAATGGTTTATAAGGGTTGAACTCTTTAATCATTAATGAGCATCAATTAAAATTCATAAATGACATTCCAGAACAAATAGTAAAGTTTATGTATTTCGTATTCTTATCGATCTGATGCATAAAGAACATAAACTAAACTTGCAATTTGTCAGTAATACCTATCATTTTTGGATCAATTTTATGGTATCATAGTATTTGGTTTTGAAGGTTTGAAAAGAATTGCAAGCATTGTATGCTCACCAGAGAAAAAATCAAGTGAGGAGAAGGCCAACTTGAGGCTCTTAATCCAGATATTCAAAGGATACTTCATAAACAAGAGATGTCTTCACCGAGGAAGCTAGGTCCTTTTTCATTTGAGGATGATTACTTTGAGGCATTTCAATTGATGAAAGCCAGGGTAGAGGAACTTTACCATGAAAGAGGACAACGAAGAAATTCAAAAGTTTAAGAAGGTGAATCTTTAGTAAGAGAAAAAGGAGGAGTTGGAGGTGGTGGAGCTTCAGAACCTTCGTCTCCTTCATGCTCTTCATCTACAAGTGAAGAAAGTGTACATCCCTCCAAGGATAATAAACCTAGAAAAACGCATCATTCTTATGATATGTCTTTATTAAATCTAGATGTAAAGTTTAATTTACCCACCTATGATGGTGAATTAGATGCAGAAAAGCTAGATAATTGGGTTAGACAGTTAGAAGTCTATTGCATGATACAAAGGATTGTTGATGATGAAACAAAGATCCAACTTGCAAATCTCAAATTGGGAGACACATCTCTCATATGGTGGGAAAGAAAAACTAAAGATGATCTCAAGAAAAGTGGTAAAACTATCTCTTCCTGGAATGATTTTGTTATTGGATTGAAGCAACAGTTTTATCCATTAGCATACATGCAACAGGAAATTTTTAAGTCAAGTTAAGAATCAAAGTGTACAAGAATATACTCAAATATTTCGTAAGAAAGCATTAAATGTGGGTATTCCTTTATATACAAAAGAGACACTCCTAAAATATATTGGTGGTTTACATTCTTATCTCAAGCACACTATTCTTATGCTAAATCCTTCCAGCTTTGATGAAGTATGTGTACAAACCATTCACATTGAATCAAGTAAAGGGAATGTTGGTGATAGTGTTTCTACAAATACTTGGAAAAGAAAGGATTCAGGGAAAAGAAAAGAGAAAGAGAGGAAGACATCCACAACAAGAAAGGAGAAGCCTACTTGCAAGCATTGCAAGAAGGTAGTCCATGATGAAGATCATTGTTGGATATTACATCCTAACTTGAAGCCAAAGATGTATGCCAACCAAGGAAGAAAGAATACCACAGCTACAACAGTTCAAGTGGATATTGGATCGGACTCTGGTTATGATAAAAAGGTTGTAGCTATGGGAATCTGAGGTATAAATTATGTTGCAAGTACTAGCTCTTCTAATTCAGTAGTTGTAAATGATGAGTGTAAAAGGAGTTAACTTTTCCACATAAGGGTCATAAAAAATAATGTTAAAGTTGATACTCTTGTAGACAGTGGATCACAAGCCAATATAATCAGTGAAGAGGTTGTAAATAATTTGGGACTTGAAACTAAGCCACATCCTAGACCATATCCACTGGGATGGATATGTGGTGATAATAATTTACAAGTAACCAAGCAATGTAAAATTAAGTTTGCAATCACTTCTAATTATGTTGGTGAAGTAGAGATTGATATGGTGCCACTTGACATATGTGAATTGTCCTGGGAAGCCCATACCTTTATGATAGAAAATCCATATTCGACAGGGAGGAAAATAAATATTGCTTCAAGAAAGATGGGAAAGACTACATTGTTTGTGCTCATCGCATGAAAACTGGCAGATATTTTGCAACTACATGGAAGTTAAAAATAATGGTAAATGAAAGAAAAAGTTTAACACTTATGTCTTTAATAAATCAGGAATTTAGTGATGCTAAACATGAGATGATTCAGTATGTTTCTAACAGTCATGAAGTGTCACCAGAGGTACAACATGAGGTTTAGCTACATACTTTGATTATTGTTCTTGTGCAGAATGAGAAGCATGTTTTTTCATTCTCATTCGCATATTCAGTATTTTTGTTTAGTTTGTTGCTAATCAGTGGTGTATGGCTGGTAAATGTGACAAAGAATGTAGATGATTGTGCAATTGATGGGATGATTACTTTGATAAACAATGCTATCTCATTTTTTATGTTTGTTATGATTAGTCAGGTGATCATTGTCCCAGCAGAAAGGATGGATGATACAAGACAAGTGGGGAGGCAGTAACCTCACTTCTTACCTGATTAAAAGCATACTTTTGGTGGTCCAAAATCTTCCAAGTGGGGAGGAATGATCCAGGAGGCTCCCCAGGTCCAGAAAATAATCAAAAATGAAAGTTCTTGGAATTGAATGAAACCAATTCCATTATGACCAGCCTGTCATGTTGATTTTGACCATATATTTACTTTCTCAAATGGGCTCAGTATGAGAGAGTTATCACACTCTGATCAAATTCTCAAACAACTCAAAAGTCAAAGGTCAAAATGGAAAAAATTCAATGCTGACGTCAGCATGACATCACCAAGCTACTTCATTATGTTGATGTAGAATAGGTAGGTGGTGACATGTGACTGGGAAAGATATGCAGGAATCGACCAGTTATAGTGTGACACTTTTTCGATTTTTAGGAAAATGTGGTGGGGCCACATGGCACCCAGTCATCAGTTGAGTGGAAAGTTTAAAAGTTGTTCGGGGAGTCCATGGGTTTTGAACCCATGACCTATGACCTAGACCAAGCCTTGAGGAATGGTCCACTACCAATGATCCACATGTAGATCTTATTTATACAATCCTTACAAATATTATAAATGTTTCATATATGAATAGGGCGCAAAAAGGAGGGGGATGGGGGCTACACCACAACCCATGGTTTACGACACCACACCATAAGACCTATACCCAAGCGCTACTCCACAATGGTTGGCCCAAAAACCATCCGTCGATTCCAAAGTGTTTTCACAATACCAGGGGGCTATCCCTTCAAAGGAACGCATATTTTCTTGTTAGGTCGAGGTCAGATGATATGTGCCCGAGATCCAGGAGATGAGAATTGATTCAAGTCAAACGCTTATCCCTTTGGGCTAGAACTTGGCCATATGTACTGAATGTGACCATTTAAAAGGGGCTCTCACCACTTGTAGGGGGCTACTATGTGCATGTTTGTTCAGAAGTGGGTTTTTGCCTTATATTTATCCCATAATATGTATTTTGTAGGATATTTTGGCTATTTGAAGGGGGATTTGATGCCAAAAAGAGACCAGATCTTCAGGATAATTTGAGATTCTCTTGTTGAGACTAAAATCTATATAAACAAGGGATCTTGAGCTTGAAGGTTAACTTTTTGATGCAGGGATTTTGAGCAGAAGCTTGTGTTTTTGGCCATTTCTCATGTTTTGAGAGGCATTTTTGTCATGTTTTTGAGAGGAGCTTGATGAGGCATGTATGTATCTGAGAAAGGAGGCCTTGCACAATAGATATGAATCATTTTTTGTAACAGCAAAGAGCCAATGTAAAGAAAACTTGATCATTTGAAGAGCAATAAAGAGGTCCTCCACTCGGAAGCGGGCCCAATGACGTAGCCAACGATTAGTGAACTTTGTTAACAAGTTATTGTCTCTATTTCTCTTTACTATTTGATGTTATCTTCTCTTAATTTTTCAGCATGGTTTATAAGGGATGAACTCTTTAATCATTAATGAGCATCAAGTAAAAGTCATAAATGATATTCCACAACAAATAGTAAAGTTTATGTATTTCACATTCTTATCGATCTGATGCATAAAGCACATAAACTAAACTTGCAATTTGTCAGTAATACCTATCATTTTTTGATTAGTTATACTCTGATCTGAATAATACTATAATTACGAAATGGCCAAGTGATTAATAGGAAGAAATGTGTAGGAATTTTGCAGCCAGAATGCAGGAGGCACAATTGCATGAAAATAGATCTTGTATGTTTTGTTTTTGTTTCCTTCCCAAGGGTTAGGGTATTCAGGTTTTCTACAGACAAGGTTTTATCTTCAGTTATAGCTCTTTGACATATGTGCGGGGTCAAACTGTAGTACTCGACCCAATATCTCAAGGAACTAACTAAGGAGGATAGATCTTTCCCTTAGCCTTACTACTCGGATACTCACGTACTAGAGAGTAGCTTCCCAAGTTTTGTTATCAATGGCACTATAGAATTTAGGTGGTCGATCATTTTATCTATGGAGGGATTTGCGATATCTAGGCCAATTCACATACAGGTGTTTTCTGATGCGCTATCACTCGAAGGGGTATCAATAGGGGTTACAAGGGTGGCCAACAATGTGCACTTAAGTACCACTTGCAGTTCTTGTGTGTATGCTTCCCCGACCAAAACATTATGCACTAAATGAAAAATATTTGTAGCTTTAAGACGTCGAAATACATCTCTACCCAGAAAAAAAAAAAAAAAATTATC
>JASDQU010816509.1:16605-32498 GCA_032191745.1 Picea mariana
AGGTACCCAATCTTTTATAATATCATAAGAAAAAATATTTCAGTGATAACAGTGTGTTCAACAATAGAAAATAGAAATACTGTAGAGAATAAAAACAAAACAACAAAATAGATGCATCCACGACACCCGAATAATACCTTTATCGATAGAAAACAATGTTCACTTACCTCTTCGAGGGGGAAACCTCCAGTGGAGTAGAGCTCTATTACAATAATTCTCAAGAAAACACTCTCTCATACCTTCTACTCTTATTTGTACTAATTTTATCTTCTAAAGAACATTCTAGAGGAAGATCTTTCTAGAAGAGGAAGCTTCTATTAGGTCTTCTTACATTGACTAGTTCACATTTATTAAATATGCCTTATTAACTAGTATCGACCTTTATTACATGGAAATATATTATTCTACCTACATGAGAGGTTAGGGGGTTAGGTCCCTAACAACACAGCGTAGCCAAGATCCCAAAAACATGAAAAATCTTGGCTTCTACATGTTTGGTTATCTTATAGATGTTGTATGTGAAGAAAACTTGTTCATGACATTTAAATAGGCATAGAATCTAGAAAAGCACCCAATTCATTTCTATTGCTATCAACCATGGGAGGTCAATTGGAAGGATTTTTTCTATGATATATATGATTACTTCGTGGCCCCCTTACATAAGGAAATGTTTGTTCTCTTCTCACATAGGATCTCTCCCAGGACTCTCAAGGGTCTGAAAGAAATCAGAGATTGGTATATGAATAAATATTACACATACATCTAGATTTACGAGGCCATGGGAGCGCCTCACTTATTACCCAAGTATGTTCCTGATAAATTATTGTCTAGGGAGGTTACGTACCAAACTATAGAGAAGGGGGCCACCGATTACCTTTCAAAAAAGAACAAAAGATACTGGCCTATCTTCCTTGTTCATATTGAATCATACTCTACGTTGAACAAGAATCAAGTTGATAAGGAAGCTGAAATTCTTAAGGAGTTATGCCTCTACATCGAGGCACCCAAATCCCATGACCCGTGAAATGTGGTATATGAGGACATCAAAGTTGTTAGGATGGCACCAGAAACCATGATTGAGGCCTGATTTATAGAAGAGGTTTTTTGAGGCACTCTGAGTTTTGAGGAAGTAGTGGAAAGACATACCACCGAAGTGTCCAGACAAAAATTAAGGAAGGATGAAAAGAAATACAAAATTATGAGACTAGAAAAATTGTGAGCCCTCCTCCACCAGGAAAAATAAAGTCTAAACGAAGAACAACAAAGGGAAAAATATAAATAAGTCAAGATGGAAAGAAAATTCAAAGAGGCCAAAGAGAGATACCAAAAAATAAAGAAGAAAGAGGTTGAAGAGAAGAAATTTTTGTTGGACAAAAGTAGAAGTAAATATTCTCCCTCGCAGAAATCCAAAAAAATGAAAAAAGAAACAATGAACATAGGAAAACCACCATCGAACACACCAGGAGAAACCAAGGAGAAGAGTAAACAAGATAAGGCTAATGACGCAGAAGTACTAGAAACTAGTCTAGTAGGTGTTGGTTCTATCATCAATTTATACCTTGAGGATAACTTAATTAGAGCCTCGATACAAGAATGCACCCCCTAGACTCAATTCCAAGAATCTTATCTCTCACCTCGTAGGGGCTTGGTTTCGAAGGAGCAGTGGTCATAGTAGGATATTATTTTTACAACCACAAGACACGATCCATAGAAAAGAGGACACCCAAAATAAAAATGGGAAAAGTATAAGGATTGACCCAAGGGGAGCATCAAATGGAAAGTTGGGCCCGATGTTAAGGATAACACTCTAAAATAAACCTCGACACTCAGTGATTTTTCAAGGGTAAACATTGTATCTCTCCATGAGGTCATTGTAGCACTGGATGCTGCAAAGGCCAGGATTACAAATATGGAAACAACCTTATTGAATATCAAAGAATCTATAGATGGTGAGCACACAAATGAAATACAGAAGGAGAAACAGGCCTATGAGGAAGAGATTAAAAATCGACTACAATCTTAGGAGGAAGGTCTGCAAGTTCAATTAAACAAGTCAATGTCACTGGTACAAAAGGCCCATGCTAAAGATATGTAACATATTGAAACCTCGCAAAATCTACAGATGACTAAGATCAAAGCACAGTTGGATGAATTAATGTATTTTAATGAAAAGGGTCAAGTTGAAATCCAAAGGGTACAAATGCATAATGAACTCTTGAGAAATACCGTGTAAGAATGTCAAAATCAAACAAAATTCTTTTAGATCATGAAAACAAAATGCCTGGATAAAAATGAAGAACTTAGGAGCACACAGAAAAGGTTTTTCATCACACTTGAAAAAATTCTGGTGATTAGGCATGAAATTACAAAGTTCGACTCGCATATGAGAGCTAACCATGAAAAATATCAAAAGGCCCTGAAAGCTTCCAACAAAATATCAAAATGGAAAGCTTCACTACAAACAGTTCCATCTCCAAAAACCATTCCAACGTATTCATACTAGTGAACAATCAGATATCGTTGACTTCTGGAGACAGGTTTGACAATTATTGATGTTCTAAAAGATCAGGAACAGGTCACTACATCTAGTGTTGAAGTATGGGGATCAACATACGATCTTCTTTCATTATTCATAGTGGACCCCCTGAGGGATTTCGACAAAGATTCATCATCCCAAATTATCATCAAGGCACTGACACCAAGAGGAACCTCACTTAGAGAGATATTGAAGTGATCAATGAAATCAACTCGGATGTTATCAAGAAAATATTTATCCAACGCTCCAAAATCATCACTCTGATATAAGATGTCATGCAATGTATTGATCAAAGCCTCAGGATGGAGATACTAATTCCCATGTGAAAGAGTGAGGCTGATTTGGAAATAATGCAGATACGTCAAGTAGATTCCATACTCGAAGAGCTCAAGAGATGGAGAGAATTCATGGACATGAAGGATAAACCATTAGGGATCCCATTTTGTAGAGTAAATCATATATATTTACTCATGTCCATGTCCCAATCAGGAAAGGGAAAATGGGGTACTGCTTCAGTATCCCAACCATTAGCAATATGAAGAATGTAGCACAGTCCCATAGGATTTCTATAAATGGGATAATTGTAAAAGAAAGAGGGATTTTGGTTCTTTTGTTAAGGGACTGGTATTTTTACTGTTTTTTGAATAAAGGAGTGAAGAGATTTTTGGAATACAATGTATTATGTTTGTATGACTATTACTATTCATGTTTATACATATATTTATTGTAATTTATGAATGTTAATCTCTGAATTATTTCCCGGTTAATATTATGTTGCTTGCGATCGTTATTTTTTTTGTTCATGAATACAAAAACTCAATAACTTAATTTGTTAATGAATTTATATTGGCTACAAATAGTTTCTTGGTTAAATTCTATATTTCTTGTCACATGAATTCATTCTATGCAAGTAATATCATCCCTCCCCGTGTTTTTCTTGTGAATTTCTCCTGATCAGGATAGATTATCTTAGGATATATTAAATCTGCTTCGTAGACCTTTAGTCTTTCATTCTAGTTGTAGGAATAGATAGTTAGAATCCTTATCTTTTAATTGATCTAATAACCTATCCCAAATTGGTTGGAAACACTATCCCAAATGAGAGTGGGTCTAATTGGGACATGCCATCAGGCGTTTTCCTTAATCTAATTGATTAGGCCATTTTGACTCGTCAAAAGAAATGGTGCTAGAATGAGGGCCATAGAAATGAATGGCTACATAAAATAACTCTAAATATCCTTGTTATGTTCTATAATTGATAAACCCCTCATCCAATGAATCCCATCGAATGCACCCTCGAAAAACTCCCCTTACCTTTAGTTACATTGTTAACACCCCAACTCAGGTCATCACTCACCATGCGTCCTCAAATATCGAGACTTCCTTATTTCCCCCACAACCCTCTATATTGACCATCCCAAAAATCAAATCCATATTAAGATGCTCTAGTGAAATTATGAACTGGGCTCTCACTAGGAAATTGAGTAAAAACACCTTACAACTTCCCCTTGATTATTCACTTCCCAAGAATCAAGAAAACCTTTCAAATAAAAGCCCCTTATTCTCTAATCCAGACCTTTGCCAAGACAATATTTATTTTGGAACCTTGAAGTATCATATACCCCAAGAGTTATCTCACAGTATTGAATCATATAGGTTAGATGGTGGAGCCGGAGGAGCACCACCTTCCCCACCTGAATCACCCCCTCTCACTCTCATATACGAGTCTGAAGGAAGTTCCAAAGAAGGTGAAGAACTGAGGAGTCAACCTAATAATAACCCTTATCAAATAGTCATTTTCAACCCAAAAACATGGTTGGTGCCAAACCCGAACCAAAATCATCCACCCTACCAGCCTTGGTTAACCCCTCATGTGGTCTTCGTACATGGAATTTAGCATGACCTGCCGAGGCATCCTGATAAATTTTTACCTATGTTTGACCCATACCTAAAAGATTTAGCTGAAAATCATATCAAGAAGTTTCTTCTCACTATTAGGCATAAGGGTGTTAGGCATGAAGATATAGTTTATCAACTCTTTCCCCTCTCTTTAGAAGAGAAATATTCTACTCGGTACTTCTTACTTGAGGAATCCTCTATCAATAATTGGAAAACCTTTGAGAATATATTTCTAAGGAAATTCGGAGAAAACAAAACACCTGCTGCATGCGTCCTTGAACTCTCAAGAGTCTAAATGGATACCAAGGAGTTGGTGATAGATTAAAATCATTGATTTATTACCCAACTGAAAGGAATTCCTCACACCTATAAAACTATAGAGGATGTCACCATTGAATTCTATACATCCGGTTTACCCATATTCATGGCCATGCATGTTAAGAACATTGAGAAACACACAATGGAGGAATGTTAGGATCCGATCCTAACCCCTCTTCATGAGTCATTAGTTAGTAGGATATGTTTTATATTTAATAAAGGTTGACATTAGTTAATAAGGCCTAATAAATAAAGAAGAATAAGTCAATGAAAGAAGACCTAATATAACCTTCCATTCTGGAAATATCTTCCTCTAGAAGTTTCCTTAGAAGGTAGAATTAGTATAAAGAAGAGTAGGAGGCATTGGATATTTTTTCTTGGAGATTAATGTAATAGATATCTTATGTGTTGGAGTTTTCCCCCTTGAAGAGGAAAGTGAACATTGATATCATAATAAAGTTTCTCTTCCTCATGATTATTCTGGTGGTCTTCTGATATTATTTTGGATATATCATTATTATTCTTTCATTGCCTACTAGATATTTTATATTCTACATAATATATTGTATCAGGAATATTTCAAGTGGTATCAGAGATGTTTCCAGGGCAAGACTTGTGGGCTAAATTTTTTCATGCTAGAGACATATTTCGATGTATTTAAGCTACATGGATATGTCCTTACATGCATAAACTCACAGTCTGAGAGTCATACACACATGAAATATAGGTGGTTCTTAAGAACACATATTTTTTCCACCCTTGTAACCCCTATTGGTACCCCTTTGAGTGGTAGTGCATTAGACAACACCTGTATACAGATCAACCTAGGCATCCTGAAGCCCTCCATAGATAAACCGATCGGTCACCTGATTATTATAGTGTCACCAAGAAAAACACTCGGGAAGTGACTCTCTAGTACATGGGTAGTTGGGTAGTATGGATAAGGGTACGGTCTAGCCTCCTTAGTTGGTGCCCTAAGATATTGGGATGAGTACTATTGTTGGACCCCACACATATATATGAGAGATATAGCATAGGGTTAACCCTTGATTGTAGATTCCATGCAAACCCTAACCCTTGGGAACTGAACAAAGAAATAAAATACAAGATATATTCCATTGAAACCTTGTCATCTGCATTAGAGCTGCAAAAGTACTACATCTTTTGTCCTATTAATGATTTGGGCATTTCTCCTCTGCTATATTATTCAGTTCGGAGTATAACTCCACATGAGTAACAAAAAAAAAATCGAGTTTGGGCCTATTAGTAACCTTATTTTTTACCTATCCCATTACATTCCTCTCTTCATTCTGATCGCAGTGGTACCCTTCAATTTTAAGGATTTTGTTTTCCTGTGAACCCAACCCCCTATAGGATGCCTTACTTGAGACCTATCCCAATGGATTCCTCTCTTTTTCCTAACCAATCAGGTACCTATAATTTTTAAGCCCATTTTTACATCCTGGCTCCTTCGTGGCTACCTAATCCTTCACCATGCCTACCACTCGCTCTCAGTACCAAGAAACCTTGGAGGATAGAATGTCCAACCTATAACAACAAATTGAAGACAACATGGCTTCCCTACGCAATGAATTTACCATAGCCCTTGCCCAACCAGTCAACAAATTGGTGCAACTATTGAAGGGTAAGAATGTTGAGTCAAACCCATAAGAACTTTAGGATTCTTATTATGAACATACTTTGTCCTCCCACTCCCCTTGGGGTCTCCACCTTTTTGGAAGAAGGTTCCCAAAGTTGACATGCATAAATTTAATGTTTCCAACCTAGCTCGGTGAGTTTCTCAAATGGAACAATACTTCTCCCTTCATGATATTCGAGATGATGAGACCAAACTCCATATAGGGGTTTTGTAATTATATCAAGAGCGCTAGTAGTGGTGGTAGTCGCATAAGAAATGTTATCCAGGACCTCCCAATTGGAACATGTTCTCCAAACCAGTTTGTGCATGTTTTGATAGGGAATCATAGTTTTTGGGCCGACTCACTAAGCTACACAAAATTATATCTTTCACATACTTCAAAACAACATTTTAATAGTTGGATATCTATAACGAGGGATTATCTAATGAATTTTACCTTGAATGTTTTTATCAATGGTCTAAAAGAATCTATCAAGGTTCATGTGAATATGCATCATCCCACTACCTGGTTGCAAGCATGTCAACTAGCCAAGGAAGTATATAACATCCTCCAAGAGCCATCCCTCAAGGATCCATTTACCACCCATCCTTTCCCATGGGATACCCCTTCTCCAACCCAAACTTCAAAGGTCTAAAAGGTCTCTCCCGCCGAAATGGCGGAACATCACAAGCAAGGCCTTTTCTACTATTGTGATGAAAAGTATGTACCAGGGCATAAATGTTGGGAACAAAATTTATTCTAGATTGATGCCTCAACTTCCTCTTCCTATGACGACATCCCATTAGATGAGGTTTCATACCAAGAGGTGGTTTATCCAAGTGATCCTGTCGAAGATCTAGTTGTCACGTCGATGGAATCCATGGAACCGATCATCTTTCTTCATGGAATATCAAGTATTTTGGCCCCAGAAACATTGAAGATCAATGGATACATTAAACATAGGCTAGTTATAGTGTTGATTGATAGTGGTAGCACCCATAATTTTATTCATCCCAGGATCACTAATGAGATCGATTTCTTTGTCCTCCCTGTTTCTAATTTTGAAATCCTCATCGCTAATAGTGGTACTATGAAGTGTGGGGGCCATTGTGAGAATGTCAAAGTCAAAATGGGTGAATACCATATGAAAACCCACATGTTCTCTATTTCCATGGGTGGTTGTGATATTTTATTTGGTGTGGAATGGATTCTCACTCTACGTCTAATCACAATGCATTATTAATAATTATATATGATATTCACCAAAGATTCACCCGCTTATACTCTTACGGGTCTCCAAGCGGTCTCTCCTGAAATCACCATCTCTCATGGGATGGAAAAACTAATGAAGGAAGGCCACCATGGTATGATTTATCAATTTAATGTCATTCAGGCCACTGAACATGCCTCTTAGGCAGTTCCTCCTAGCCTACAACTCATCTTGGACAAGTACCCCAATATCTTTGAGATTCCTACATCATTACCTTCTTCTGGGGGTGAGCATGATCATAGCATCCCTCTCCTTCTGGGAATTCAACCCCCCAATGTATGTTCCTACAGATATCCCTTTGCTTAGAAAAATGAAATAGAAAATATGGTACATGAATTATTGGAGGAAGGGGTAATTTACCCTAGTACTAGCCCATATTCTTCACCAATGGTGATGGTTTTAAAGAAAGAAGGTACTTGTTACATGTGCCTTGATTTTCATGCCCTGAATAAACTGACCATCAAAGATAAATTTCCCATTCCTGTCATTGAGGATTTTTTGGATGAACTACAATATGCATGTGTATTCACCAAATTAGACCCTTGATCCGGTTATCACCAAATCCGGATGAAGGAGGCAGATATTTCAAAGACTAATTTTAGAACTCATGAGGGACATTATGAATTCTTGGTCATGCCTTTTTTCATTTTCAATCCTCCATCCACCTTACAAAGTATCATGAATAAACTATTGAAACCGTACCTCCAGAAGTTTTTCTTGGTTTTCTTTAATGACATCTTCATTTATATGCATCTAGGATAGCCATATTCTTCATGTGGACAAAGTACTTCACTTGCTACAGAAAAACCGATTGTTTGTCAAAAAGAACAAATGTTCATTTGGGACCAACGAAGTGGAATACTTGGGTCACATTGTTAGTAGATATGGGGTAAAAGTGCACCCCAAAAATATACAATCTATGCAAGAATGGTCGCACCCAATGAACTTAAAGAGCCTAAAGGAGTTTTCTTGGTCTCACCGGCTATTAAAATAATTTTTTCACCCATTGTGGAAAAATTTATAAGCCCTTGATTGATCTACTTAATAAGAATGCATTTAATTGGACACTTGTTGTTGAGAAAGCCTTCATATAGTTAAAGAGGGCCATGTGCACTACCTATGTCCTATCATCTCCTGACTTCAAAAAAACCTTTGCGGTGGAATCAGATGCTTCTGGCATGGTTATAAGTGAAACTCTCACCCAATATGGTCGACCCTTGGCATTTATTAGACAAGAATTGAGTGATTGCAATCTGGGCTGATCTACGTATGAAAAAGAAATGATGGCCATTATCCATGAAGTGCACACCTAGAAACCATATATCTTGGGATGACATTTTCATATTAAAACAGATCATCATAGCCTGAAATAATTTTTCGAGTAGCTACTATCATCCCTAGAAAAACATAAGTGGTTGAAAAACATGTTGGGTTGTGATTATGAAATCATATACAAAAAGGGAAAATATAACATATTAGCAGACGCATTGTCAAGACAACATGAGGAGTATGGCTCCCTCTATTATTTATCCTTATCGGTCCTTGATTGTATTTAAGAAGTGTGCCATGAGTGTCTAACGCACTAGACTACCTCCAAATTAATTAAATGTATTTAGGAGGACCCTAATCCTCCCACTAGCTACACTGGGTAGGATAATATTCTAATATATAAAGATTTCCTAGCTCACTCACCCTCCTCAGCACTCAATCCTGGGCTCTTACATGAGTTGCACTCCTCATCTATAGCAGGTCATTTGGGATTCCAAAATACATATTCTTGTGCGCATCATTCTTTTTTGGGGGAAGGAATGAAGAAGGATATACTTCAATTTGTCACATAATTTGAGGTGTTCCAACTTAATAAAGGTGAAATGGTTAAGTCTCTAGGTGTCCTACGTTCCTTACTCATTCCATATTCTCTGTGGAAAGAAATCTCCATGGATTTTATAGTGGGCCTTCCTAAAGTTGAGAACAACTCTGTCATCATGGTGGTGGTTGATCGCCTCTCCAAGTATGCTCATTTTTGTCCCTTAACTCACCCTTTCACACCGAACCTCGTAGAAGAAGTCTTCCTTGATCATATTTTCAACCTACATGGCATTCCAACCTCTATTGTCTTTTATCATGACCCAACTCTCACCAACACATTTTGGCAAGAGTTGTTTAAATTATAGGGCACCCAACTAAATATGAGCACATCTTATCACCCCCATTTTGACGGCCAAAATAAAGTAGTGAGCAAACATTTGGAAGCCTACTTGCAATTTTTTACTTTAGACAAACAAGACCATTGGGTGCAGTGGATTTTTTTTGAAAAATGGTGGTACAATGATTCCCATCATACAACCACTAAAATGACCCCATATGAAGCAGTGTATCGCCAAAGGCCACCTAAAATCATTACCTATCTTCCTAGAACATCCAACGTCCAATCTATTGATATAATGATGCAAGGTCATACAACCACTCTAGTGGATCTGAAGGATAACCTCCACGTGGCCCAAATAGCATGAAGCAACATGCAGACCAACATCGTTCTGAAAGGGTTTTTTAGGAAGGTGATTAGGTGTTTCTTAGGATCCAAACTTACAATAAAATATCTCTCAAAGCTTAACGACATCACAAATTGGCACCTAAGTTTTATGGACCTTACCAGATCATCAAGTGTATTGGTTATGTGTCTTACAAATTGGCCCTTCTTGCTACTTCCAAAATCCATATATTGTTCCATGTTTCTTTTTTGAATAAAATGGTGGGATAGAACTATAGAGTCCAAACCATCCTATCGGAATTAGATGAAGAAGATTCCTTGTAGCTCCAACTAGAAGCATTCTTAAATAACCATAAATGTTAGTTGCATGGCTACACTATCAAGGAATTGTTGATCAAGTGGAAGGACACAACACCAGAGGAGGTGACATGGGAACCCGCAACCATACTTTAGCAGTTTCAACACCTACAACCTTGAGGACAAGTTTGCTTTTGAAGGGGGAGGGAATGTTAGGATCGAATCCTAACCCCTTTCCCTGGGTCATTAACGTTAGTAGGATATATTTTCTATTTGATAAAGGTCGACATTACTTAATAAGGTCTAATAAATAAAGAAGAATAATTCAATGTATGAAGACCTAATAGACGCTTCCACTTCTAGAAAGATATTCTTCTAGAAGTTCATTAGAAGGTAGAGTTAATATAAATAAAAGTAGGAGGCATTGAATATTTTTTATTGGATATTATTGCAATAGATATTTGCTATGATGGAGGTTCCCCCCTCAAATAGCCAAGTAAAAAATTCTATCATAATAAATTTTTTCTTCCTGGTGATTATTCTGGTGTTATTTTGGTGTTCTTTTGATATTTTTCTGGATATATCATTATTATTTTGTCATTCCCTACTAGATATTTTATGTTCTACATAATATATTGTATCATGAATATTGAAAGGAAGCTCTTAAGTTTGAGGAAAACCTACTTAGCTTGAAGGGGTACCCTGGTTCCAAACCTTTAAAAGATAAAGGAAAAGCTAAAGCAACTTCATCTAAACCTTGAGAAGAAAAGAAACAAGATGATCTTATGGATATGGAGGCACTTCAAATAATTATCAAGAATTATCCAACGACCTAATTGATCTAAAGAAAATTAGTGGAGAAGGGTCTTCTAACAAAAAGAAATTATTTAAGTTCCCTCCCAAGAAAGATAAAACTCCCCCCCTCCCCTACTAACAAGACTAACACCCCTCAACCAAATGGCATTAATATGGAATATATATTACATGATTTGCAAAGTTGGGTGAGCGAAAATATAACTGAGGTTGATGAAGAAGGGGAGGAATCTCAGGAACAACAAGATAAATCCGAAGAATCTCAAGAACCTGAACAACATCAACTAAACTCATTCTGGGACATCTCGTTTGGAGATGAAGAAGAAGAAGTAAAAGAAGTGCATATGTCACAAAATGTTGTTACGACTAGAAGCGCTAGAAAGAAAAATTCCAAGGATAACATCATCCCTACTGATCCCACCACTCCTACCACTTCCACTACCAATCCATCATCTACTCTAGTGAATTTTGTCCCAAACCCTCCGAAAATTACACCTTCAGACCAAAAAATGACAAGTCAGACATCAAATCCCAATGCTACGCCCACTTCCCTGGTCAGGTCAGAATATGACTTCTTAGAAGACTTAAAAAGACTAAGGAAAATATTCCCCTATTTGAACTCATGATAACTCCACAAATCCAATAAATTCTTTTCAATAACTTACAGGGAAAATCCCCCACTGACTAAAAATAAATAAATGTTGGAGCTCAGAAAAGAACAATCAAAACCAACTCATTGACCAACGATACTTCACCTAAAATTTAGGTAGAGACCAACTCTTCCCTTACAGAACAGAGGTTTAGATCTACCACTCTGCCTTTCCTTATCACCATTGAAATATTCAACATGAATTCCCATAACTGTATGGTTGACTCTGGATATTCATCTAATTTCATGCCCCTGAAGGTATGTGAAAAACTTAATGTCAAACGAGAACCATCCAACATCTAGATTATCCAGTTGGATAGAACTCGAGTAAAATTCATTAGAGAACTAAAAAATGTGTTGATTAGGATGTTTTTCAATCCAAAAGTCCACCAAACCATCAATATCATTGTGGTAGATATACCTGACAAATACGACATGCTTATAAGTCATGACTGGTCAACTATGGTAAATGGTTACTTTGCCACTGATTGGTCACACCTTTGGCTCCCCTACAATGGGAAGATGAACTAGATTAGGATCGATAGAGAGAGGTACATGAAACACGTGGTCACAGATCTGAATGACCCTAATGAACCAGTATTTTTCAATAACTCAATCCTGGGGAATTATTCATATGACACATACTTTGGGGATTACACAACTGAAATATCACCCTTTGTGGAATCTGATACATAGTCTAGAATCCTTCACTACACCCATATTGTTTAATATGATTGTAATATATTTCGTCAGACTAACAGTACCTTTGATGTACAACCTAACATAGTTTGCAAGGACAGATTTGACCATCCTACTAACTCATGTAACCCCACCAAAACTAAAAAAAAATATGAAAACGTAAAACCAACAATTGAAATAAAGAAAGTGGATCCCGACATATGGAAATTATTTTTCGATGGATCCAAGTCCTTAAATTGTATAGGTGTCAGTTACATACTAAAAGACCCGAAAGAAATGAAAATATTGATTTCATGCAGACTAGAGTTTCCTTGTACCAACAAAACTATCAAATATGAAGCCCTAGTACAAGGGCTAAAGAAGGAAGTAAACTTGAAGGAAGAAAAAGTCAAGGTATTTGGTGATTATGAAATCATCATTAAATAGGTAAGAAACGCCATTCATTTTCTTTCAAGTCACTTAAAAAATTATCAGTGAGAGGTTTGGGAACTAATCAAGTATTTTTCTTCATTTAATATTAGTTTCGTGCCTCGATCATTGAATTGTAATAATGATTTTCTAGACAACATGTCATCTAGATTAATACTCTCAGATGGATTGATTCATGAATCATTCTCTGTTGAGATTTTGTACATGCCTTCAATCCCTAAAAATATCAATAACAATAGAATCTTTGATGATGACCAACAACTCATAAATTTCTTACACCTCAAAGATACCTTCAAGGATTCTATCATTGATGAAGGTTGGCATGGCCTACTAATAAGTACATATATTATTGATTCAACTGAATAAAAAAGCATAGAAATCTCTGCCAACAGTATCTCGAGGAATGTGGTTAGACTTGAAAATATCTATGACCTTCAAGATAAATTCAAAAACGTTACCAACTACAAGACTAATATCCCATACTTACAGTTTGAAGTAGTGAACTTGGGGTCAGATATAACACCTCAAAACGTTAATCTGGGTAAACATTGCTCCCCTGAGGAAAGAAAGTCATACATCAAATTATTCAAAGATTAAAAGGACATATTCGCATGGACTTATGAGGATCTCAAGACATATGATACAAAAATGATACAGCATATCATTCCCATGAAACCCAAAACTAATCCATTCCAACAAAAATTGAGGAACATACACCCCAACCTTGAACCTCAAGTCAAAGAAGAATTGAATAAATTGTTGGCTGCCAAAATCATTTTTCTAGTAAGACATATGCAATGGATCTCTAACTTAGTGCTAGTAAGGAAAAATAATGGTGATATCAATCTTTACATTGATTTCAAAAATCTAAATAGAGCCTTAGAGAAAGATAACTACCCTGTAAACATAGTTACCAACTTAACAAGAACTCTACAAAGTTCTCATTTTGGGGGGGTCCAATTTTTACCCCTTTTTAAAAATGGTGCTACCGGTAGCACCCCCTCCATTTTTAGGTGGGTTTTCGATATTTTATTTTTTTGATCCACAATGTTTCCACATTATTTTTTTAAATGCTTATTTTTCATCTATTTTTTATTTTTTCTAATTTTTTTTATTCAATGATGTGTTTAGTCATTTTTTCATGCTTCTTTTAATCTTATTTTTTTTTTACCATTTACTTTTTTGAAGTTACAATTTTTCATATATTTTTGTCTCCTTAATTAATTTATTGCTCCATACTTTTTAAATACAGTGGAAAACATCATTTTTAACACATTTTTTAACTTTACTTAAATACATCGAAAAACATTGTAGTTAAATAACACTATTTTTGAATATTTAGCAAAACAATACACATTTTATAGCCATATATAATTAAAAAAACCTATACATTTTGGTACATATTCCTTAAAATAGCATGTCAAATAAAACATTTTTATAGACATAATTGAACAATAAAATAAAAAATTTATAAAAATTTATCATTTTCTTTCAAATATTCATACAATTGAAGTAGAAAATGACAACATTTAATAAAATTTTCCAATGTATAGTGATTTACATACAAATAAAATGAAAAAAAAAAAAAAAATATTCATCACAAAACAACAATAGATACATCTTTATTCTTATTTTAAAATATGAAAGTCAAAACAATACAGTTATAGCTCATCAAAAATTTGCAAAATTGAGCATTGTTTTCAAGGGAATATTAAAACTAATCAACAATATAATATATCCCAATTTCATCATTCTCAATAGAGACATTATCATCTTCTTCCACTTCATTTTGTTCTTCCATTGTGTCATTTTATTCTTCCATTGGATCTTTCATATCCACAAGTTCTCCAAAGTAATCCTTTCCAATCATTCCTCCTAATGGTACTTAAGGTTCCTTTGACAAATTTTCCACCTTTCATTCACTAAAATCTCCTTTCCTGAAGCCAACATCTTGCATTTCATCTAGAAGAGATGGAATATCATTAATTCTTTGTTGAATAAAACTGCACTCCATTGGGTCACTTCCAATGGCTATGCAATTACTTCCTTTCCGTAAGAAACACTCTAATGTTGTACCTAATCACCAAATAGAAAATAAATAATGAAGTTAGATATTGTAAAAAGACATAAATTAAAAATAAAATAAGATTGAAGTATGATTTCATAAATATTAGATCATAATTCTTACATGAACGTGAGAACAAATCAAAAACCCAATCTCCTTCATTTGAAAATGTATCTATAAATTAATGCTTGTGGTTTTTGATAAATGTTAACCATATCTCCTTTCAAATATTTTTCCTCATATGTTAGCTTTATAACCACAACATTGTCTACCAATATGTTGCTAGGAGTCTCTCCATTCTTTACATTGACAAGAAAAGAATTATAAGAATCATCTTTTGTCTAGGTTGAAAGATGTATACTGTCAAAATCAAGTTTAAATGATTCTCTATTGGAGCTCGGAATATTAGGCTTGTACCTATAACATAAATAAGTCCAAATTCAATTAACTTTTGAATTAATAAAATTATTTTATAATCATAATTGCTAAACATACACTTTCAATATCTTACCAAATAAACAACATCCTTGTGTTTTCTTTCCCCTTGAAGCTTGATTATACTAATCTTTATTGTGTTTCTGAATGAAATACTAGAAATCTCCAAAATGTTGATGTTGTAACTTTTGTAAATACCATATTCAAAGCTTGGTAAGTATAAGGATCAATATCATATCCAATGTTTTGGATATTATAACCATGAGGGATATCCACAATAAATACGGAGTATTCTTTTTTAGGAACAATATTTGAAAGTTGTTCACAATCACCTAATTCCATTTTATATTGA
>JASDQU010816509.1:36280-54848 GCA_032191745.1 Picea mariana
CTGAGACATTAAAAATTTGTCTGCATACCTCTTCTGTTGGGACTAGGAAATGTGATATGAATTCTTGTAATGCAAATGAGGTGACGTATTTTTTAGCTAGTCAAAATTATGATCATAGTGCAAGAAATTTTATTCAGCATGTTCCTCATGAAAGTCCTAAATCATAGGACTTTGAAGGCATTGATGATGAAGAGGTGGAATATGATGGTGATAAATCTATTCAACAGTTTAATAGTAATGAAAATAATCAAAATGTAGGTCAAAGTGGAGACTATGATCAACACTTAAATGATTGGGATGAAATTGTTCCTCCAAGTAATGATTTTCAAGGTACCAATGAAGATTTCCAAGGAACCAATGAATATGATGAAGAATTTCTCTGAAGTGGAAATTTTAAAAGCAGTGAAGATGATTATGACAATGGTGGACACTCTTTCCTCAGTGGGGAATTTAAAGACAACAATGTTGGTGATGATGAATTTCCTCCAAGTGAGCATTTTGAAGGTACTGATGAATATTTTCCTCCAAGTGAGGATTTCCAAGGGACGAATGAGGATGATGAAGAATCCCCCCCAAGTGGGGATTTTAAAAGTAATCATGATGATTATGGCAATGTTGGACAGTCTTTCATGAATGAGGAATTTAAAGGAAACAATGTTGGTGATGATGATTTTCCTCCAAGTGAGGATTTTCAAGTCAGTAACGAGGATGATTAAGAATATCCCTCAAGTGGGGATTTTCAAAGTAGTGAATATGATTACGCCAACTGAGGGTTTTCAAGGTATCGATGACGATGATGGAAAATTTTCTCCAAGTGAGAATCTTAATGGCATTGACAGTCTTATGGGTGATGATGATTTTACTTCAAGTGAATATTTTCATGGAAGATACAATGAAATTCGTGAGGATGGTTTTCATGTTTCTAGTGATTTTGATATTCTTCTCATGAAAAATATTATCAATGAAGATGATAGACTAGGAATGAAGATCATGTTCTCAATCATTCAGCTGCAACAAATCAAGGTGATCGACATTCTCTAGTTCAGTCTCCTCACAATGTTTTGCTTAATATTCCTTCCGGTGATAAGGCAAATCCTTCTACCGAGGATGATAACATAATTGAGACATTGCAAAGAAACATTATGTCTAGTACCATCACTAGACCTATTTATATCAATCCAAATCATTCTAGTTATACAAGGTCTAGGAAAGAATTTTTCATTAAATCAATTTCCATAAGTGAATTGATTTCAGGTGAATTTTTTCAAAAGAATTGTTTGAAACACATGGACTACATGTATGCCTTGAATAAAAGGAATACATATTTGTCAATGAATAAGAGAATGAAAAATTCATTTTTGATGGGGTGAATGATATCCACCAATATATGATATGATTATCGCATTGGGAATATTTTACTTTGCAGAAAGGCTTTCAAAAAAATTCACTAAATTGGTAATCTTCGTCTATCAAGAATCCAAACAAGGTTGGAAAAAGATTCTTCATTTTATTCAAAGGTACATCATGGAAGAGAGAGTGGGACGTTGACAAACACTACAATGTCATGGATGCGTGATTTATTTTCCAAACATGGAGAGTGTGTGTCACATAGAGACACAATACATATTTGAGATAATTTCTCAAGGAGAGAAATCTACAATCTGTACAAAGGATATGTTGAAGGTGTTGAAGGAAATGGTAATTTTATTACATATTCATATTTTAGAATAATTTCGAAGAAATAATTCAACAATGTCTGTATTCCTAAGAAGTCGAGGATGGGTATTTGCAGTATATGTGCTACTCTTAAATCAAGAAGAGATAAATCTGAAGGGGAAAAAAGAGGTATGTATTTACTATGGAATACCTTTACAGGTGTTTAGTACAAGATATTAAAGAGGGTAGCATGATTGTAGTTTTAGTGACTGAAGATCCACATGGCTATCCATTCTGGATTGCAAAGGTTATAAATATTGAGAAAGAAAATGATGATGTTATTGCAATTGAAGTGCAATGGTATGCAACAAGTACACACCCATTCAATGGTGTGTACAAGACAGAGATTGTGGTTGAGAAACATGTCAATAGAAAGAGAAAAAGAAATGTTCAAAATACAACTCGTCATCACACTGACCTATTAAAATTAGATTATATTGACATACTTGTTTATGACTTCAATCTGACAAAGAGAGGAACTCTTCGCTCCAAGACAACTGAGATTATCAAGAGGTTACTGCCACAAGAAATAAATGCAAGATGGGAGTTTGTTGAAACTAGCCGTAGATCTAAAAGACATTTGACATATGAAATGTTAGGCATGCATGTAGACTTAGATGGTGCATTCATCGACAATAGAGTATAATATGCATCATCTACATCTTCATCCAATCAATCATGTGAAGACAATGTAAACTCTAATGGTATTTCAGAAACCATGAGTCAATATAAATAAGTGTATGAAACATTTTATGTATTTTTTATCCATATGATGTTTGTATGGGAAGTAGAAATGAGCATTGAACTTACATATGATCTTACATGAAGTTATGAATCTTTTTTATGTTTTATGAATTATATTTTTAATTATGGATAATATAATAAAAATTCTTAGCTCATTTGTTTTGAATATGGAAAATATAACAATACTTTTAAGAAATAATTTATGTTTCATTCAATGTAACTTGTATTTACTTTTTTTTATTAAAAGTAAAAAAATATATTAAAAAGTGACATTGAATTTTTAAAGTATATTGTGATATTTTCATGGACTTATGTATTACCTTGTTCTTTGAGTGATAATAAGATTTTAAAAGTAAACATTTAAGGATTGATTTTATGATTTTGTTTACATAAATGATGAGTTCTTTTACCACTTTATAAAAATGTGTCATTTTCATACCCCAATTTTAGAATGGGTGATATAGGTAGAAATACTTTTCAATTTGATGGTTGATTTTGAGGTTTTGGTTTTAATGGTACCAAGTGCTAAAAATATGATTTCAAATTATCTAAAATTTAGATGTTTTCAAATAAAAATAAAAAATCAAAGACAACTTTTTTTTTAGGTATTGATTTAAATGTTTTTCAGAGCTAATGTATGAGTTTTGAAGGCCATGTTTGAAAAATGTTTTAGTTTTGACCTCGTTTAAAAAAATGGTGCTATCGGTAGCACCAATTTTTGATTTGGGGGTTGATTTTCATGTTTTTTATGAAAAAATATGTGTTTTTCAGGCCAGAGTTCTCATTTTGAGATCACAGTTCTCATTAAGTCGGTAAATTTGTTTATACCCCCCATGGAGAAAATTATATAGTGTGTGTCTGAATCCGAAATAGTCTCCCTACTAAATGGTTTCTCTAGATATAACTAGGTATTAGTGGCTCGTGAAGATCAACTGAAGATAGATTTCAGAAACAAATGGGGAACATATGCCCATAGGAAGATGCCCTTCATGCTGATCAATGTTTGAGCCATTTTTCAACGAGCCATGGAAATTACCTTTAGGGGTCTACTGGGAGAATGTGTCATAGTATACCTAGATGACATAACCATCTTCTCAAAAAATATATAATACTACATCTATCATTTGAAGAAGGTATTCAATAAATGCAGGAGATATGGCATCTCTCTGAACCCCAAGAAATCTGTTTTCATTATTGATCAAGGAAAACTTCTTGGTTTCTTTGTTTCCAATCACGGTATGTGGATTGAAACTGAGAGAGCTAAAGAAATAGCTAAGATACCTGCCCCTCACAATAACAAGGCCATGCATTCATTCCTCGGGAGGATAAATTTCATGAGACGTTTCATCCCCAGCTCCGTCGAAATATTAAAAACCTTCCAAGATATGATTAAAAGGAATGTTGAATCCAAATGGGGGCCTAAATAAAAGGAATCCTTCGACATAATCAAAGAATATATCACACAAGCCCCTGCATTGTTGATCCCATATTTTTATCGAGAGTTCATCCTCTACACCTTATCCTCTGTTATTACATTTGAAGTTGTCTTAACATAGAATAATCTGAAAGGATATGAGTTTCTTGTGGCTTTTATGAGTTCGGTTCTACAAGGCATTGAGTTGAACTATCCCAAAGTTAATAAATAAGACTATGCAGTATTTAAATCCATCAAGCACTTTTTTCCATTATTACTTAAATGTAAAACCAAGTTCATTGTTCCCTACCTTGCCATCAGAAATATCCTAGTTCAGAGAGACTTAGCAGAAAAGAGATCCAACTAGATTATGACCCTAAAAGAGTATGACCTGGAGATGTGGCCTGCAAAAATTGTTAAAGGGAAAGGAATATGCAAACTGGTCATTGATGTTGGGTATGTTTTATATTCTTTGCATGAGTAGTAGTGTCGAAAAAAAAATCCTCCTCGGGAAACATGTCACCTGCCTTGGGAAACATGTCACATATTTATGTGGTTTTTCAGCACATGGTTTTTGCCGATGGTTTTCTATTTCCAGTTAAGAAATTAGGGTTTTGGACAAATCCAAGTCATTGGGTTACGGTTTTGGATTTCGTTGGATCCTATATGTATATTGTATTCTAAATGATGTATCACAATCAATGAATATAGAATATGTTGGTTTTCCTGGTTTGGGTTTCCAAGGGAAAAATATCTGTGTACTGTTTGTATTTTCCATTGTATATTTTTTGTTCTTTTTTTGAATATCTATTTGTAGTATATATTGTACAAGGTTAGAATCTACATTTGGTATCAGTGATTTATTGGCTTCAAGGGGACACCTTTGTGGTCAAGGGTTTGGCTCGAGACTGTGATAAGCCTTGTTACGGTGTGAGATTTGTGGTATTGATTTTTTAGTTGAAAATAAATGGCAAGCAATTCGAAGATGGAGATCGAGAAGTTTAATGGGAAAAGTTTTGAGATTTGGAAGATTAAGATGGAATATTTGTTGGTGGATAGAGATCAGTGGATCGCGGTAGATCCAAGTACTGCACCTATAGGAACTTTAGCAGATGACTGGAAAAATTTGGATCAGAAGGCAAAGAGCACAATCCAACTATGTCTCTCTGATTCAATATTACTGAATGTGTCAGAGGAAGCTACAACCAAGGATTTATGGGAAAATTTGGGGAAGTTGTATCAGTCTAAGTCCCTAGTGAATAAACTATTCATGAGAAAGAAGTTGTATAACCTGAGGATGAGAGATGGAAACTTGATGGCAAAGCATTTGAACGCCTTCAATACTGTGGTAAGTTAGTTAGTATCTGTTGAGATTAAAATTTCAGATGAAGATAAATGTATCAGTTTACTGTGTTCTTTACCAGACTCATGGGATAGTCTAGTTGTGGCCATAGGTAATAATACAACTTCCTTGAAGTTTGAGGAAGTGGTCTCATCTTTGTTGTTGGAGGAGATGAGACAAAATAATATGGAAGGATATAACACATACACATTATTTGCAAGAGGATGTTCCCAGGAAAGAAATAGATCTAATTTCTCAAGTGGGAGATCTAAATCTAAGGGTATATCTAAATATCCTGGAAAGTTTGTAAAGGAATGTTGGAGATGTGGAAAAGAAGGGCACTACAAGAAGCAGTATAGATCCAAAGTTGAGAAAAAGAAGGGATATGAAGAATCTTCTTCTACAGAAGAAAAGACCTCCAAGGAAGAAGGAGGGGATGTGTACTTGGCCTCTTCAAGCACACATGCAAATCATGAGGCATTGTTGGTTGAATCTGGTGCATCTTTTCATATGACTCCCCACAGGGAGTGGTTTTTCGAATATCAAAGGTATGATGGAGGTAATGTTTTCTTAGGTAATGATTCAACAACCAGAATCATAGGACGAGGAAGAGTCAAGTTGAGGCTCATAGATGGAAGGATTAGAACACTGTCTGGTGTTTTGTACATCCCAGGTTTGGCCATAAATTTTATTTTTGTAAGCAAAATGGACGATGTAGGGGTAAAAACAATATTTGAAAAGGAAACATGTAGGATGGTTCGAGGAGCAATGGTGTTGTTGAAGAGAGTTCGGTTCGGAACTCTATATAAGTTGCAAGGAATCACTATTGGTGATGGGTGTAATAGTTCCATTGTTCTTGATATTGGAGTTGAAGAAGAAAGAAATTCTACAGTCTCTGGAGAAAAGTCTATGTTGGTGGATAAAAGACTGGGGCATATCGGAGAAAAGGGTCTTCGACTACTACACGGTAAAGGTATCATTGAAGGTATGTCTAACTACTCTCTAGATTTTGATTTCTATGAACATTGTCTATATGGGAAGCAGAATCGGGTAAGATTCCCCTCTGGTGCAACGAGAGAAGAAGGAATTTTACAGCTAGTTCAAAGTGATGTTTTTGGACATGTGTCGGTCCCATCATTGGGAAAATTTGCGTACTATGTCTCATTTTTAGATGAATTCTCGAGGAAAACTTGGATATATTTCCTCAAGAATAAATCGAAAGTCTTTGATAGGTTTAAAGAGTTTAAGTCTCTTGTTAAGAATCAAATAGAGAGAAGAATTAAGGTGTTGAGGACATATAAAGGGGGAGAGTTCTGCGGGAATGAATTTGAATAATTTTGTAAGAATTGTGGTATATCAAGGCATAAGACTACTCCATATACACCTCAACAGAATGGATTTGCAGAAAGGATGAAAATGGCGATGATGGAAAAAGCAAGGTGCATGCTCAGTGGTGTCAGGTTAGGGAAAGAATTTTGGGGAAAGGTAGTGGGTGATGCATGTTACTTGGTCAAAATATCACCCTCATCAGTGTTTGATGACATGACTCCACAAGAGGTATGGACTGGTAAGAAACCTTCTCTCACATATATCAAGGTATTTGGCTATGATGCAGATGTTCATGTTTCAAAGGAAAACATGAGTAAGATATATAAGAAGGCCAAAACGTGTATCTTTATTGGATATAAATATGGTCTCAAAGGTTATAATCTTTGGAACCCATAAACTAAGAAGGTAGTGTATAGCCGAGATGTGGTATTTAGAGAAATGAAGGATGTTGTTAAATAGGAAGTTCTACCAAGTAAGGAAGAACTAGAGAAAATATTGTTTGATTTAAAAGATGACGAGTCAGACTCTACAGAAGAACATGAATCAGAAGAAGAAGATCCTCATACTCCAGTATTGAGGAGATCGGTTCGAGAAAGAAGGATACTAAAAACGTATACTCCATTTGATTTCCATTCAAACTTTTATTTGTCTATCACTGATGATGATCCTAGAACTGTCAGGGAGGCAGTGGATTCATAGGATGTAAATCTATTGAAAAGGTCGTGGACAAAGAAATGGTATCTTTGGATAAGAATGAGGCTTGGGATCTAGTGGAGTTTCCCACTGGAATAAAACCCATTGGTAGCAAATGGGTATTTAAAAAGAAGCTGAATGCAGAAGGAAAAGTAGAGAAATTAAAAGCTCGGTTAGTAGAAAAGGGTTATTCCCAAGTTGAGGGAATTGATTTTGGTGAGATTTTTTCTCCTGTTGCCAAGCTAACCTTTATAATATTTTTGTTATCTGCTTCTGTTGCATTTGATTTTTAATTAGAACAAATGGATGTGAGGACATAATTCTTGCATGGGGATCTGGAAGAAGAAATCTATATGAAGCAACGAGAAGGTTATGTTGTGAAGGGAAAGAAGGAGCTGGTATGCAAGATGAAAAAGTCCCTGTATGGTTTAAAAACATGACCAAGGATGTGCTATCAAAAATTTGATACTTATATGTTGGGACTTGGCTTCACAAGAAGAAAAGAGGATCATTGTGTGTATTTTAAATTAATTGGTGATCATTTGATTTATTTGGTCTTGTATGTGGATGACATGTTGCTGATAGGAAACAAAAAGGAGATTATCTAGGATGTGAAAACTCAGTTGTCCTCTAAATTTAACATGAAGGATCTTGGTGCTTCAAATTTCATTTTGGGAATGGAAATTAAAAGATATAGGAAAAAGAGGAATCTCAGGTTAAATTAAAAAAAATATGTCGAGACAATATTGCAGAGGTTTAATATGCAGGAATGTAAATCGGTCAAGGTTCCTATTCCTATTGGCGTAAAGTTATCTACGGATCAGTGTCCCAAGACACATGAAGAAGAGGAGGACACGTCTCATGTTCCATATGCGAGTGCAGTTGGTAGTTTGGTGTATGCAATGGTCTGTACTAGACCGGACATTGCACATGTAGTGGGAGTTTTGAGAAGGTATATGTCAAAACTAGGGAAGGAGCATTGAAAAACAGTAAAAAGGGTTTGCAGGTATTTGTGTGGCACTTCTAGCTATGGACTGTGCTATGAAGGAAGATCGAGATTGGATAGAGTGGTGAATATACATGGATTTGTGGATGCAGACTGGGCTAGAGATCTGGATCGTAGGAGATCTACAAGCAGGTATGTGTTTAACCTACTTGGAGGAGCAATAAGTTGGATGAGCAAAAGACAGGATGTAGTGGCACTTTCAAATAAAAAATTTGAATACATGGAAGCCACTCATGCAAGTAAGGAAGAAATATGGTTACAAATATTATGTTCAGGTATTGGGTTGGTACATCAAGCTATAAAGATAGAGTGTGATAGTCAGAGTGCAATTTTTCTGGCGAAGAACCCGACTTATCATTCAAAGACAAAGCATATTGATGTTCAATATCACTTTGTAAGAGACATGATTGAAGAAAAGAAAGTATCACTAATGAAGGTAGACACTTTGAAGAATTTTGTAGACTCGTTAACAAAATCTGTGAGCACTGAGAAGTTCTCTTGGTGTAGAGGATCCATGGGCATTGCTACCCTGGATTGTTGACTATGTAACCCTGTAACCCCCTCTATGAAAAGAAAACAAAAAGTGGGAGAATGTTGGGTATGTTTTATATTCTTTGCACTAGTAGTAGTGTCATCTGCCTCGAGAAACGTTTCACCTACCTTGGGAAACATGTCACCTGCCTCAGGAAACGTGTCATGTATTTAGGTGGTTTTTCGGCATATGGTTTTTGCCAATGGTTTTCTATTTCTGGTTAAGGAATTAGGGTTTTGGACTAATACATTCATTGGGTTAGGGTTTTTTATGCCGTTGACTCCTATATGTATATTGTATTGTAAACATTATATCACAATGAATGAACATAGAATATGTTGGTTTTCCGAGTTTGGGTTTCCAGGGGAAAAATCTCTGTGTAATGTTTGTATTTTCCATTGTATACTTTTTTTTCTTTATCTAAATATTTGTTTGCAATAGATATTGTACAAGGTTAGAATATACATTATGATCATGTATCATATCTTGTACTGATAGGTTCATTGAATCCTTCTTTTAAATTTTGAATAACTAGAATAAATGTGTTATTCTTTGGTCATTTAGTGGACTCACATTTTAGCACTCCATTTTTTGCAGGGAACATATACATAGTGGTTTCCCCATGAGACAATGAATGGGGCACTGATTATTGGTTGGCATGATTCTTAGAGGGAAAGAAGACCCTCATGTGATCTGTAATAGATTCGGAAGGCATGAAATTTATGACCGGATCGATGGTTATTAAAGGAGAATATCTGGAATGGGATGAAAGAACATGAACAAAAGGTGGTTATGTATTTCAAGATTATAAACCGAGTCAATTTTCATACCACTTTACAAAATTGGTTACTGGTACAAACCTCAAACTACAAACAATTCCAAGCAAGAACTCGTAAAAGGTACGATACTTCTTGCCTTACTATAAGCACAATAAGTTAATGGAATTGATTAGTATTATAAGTGATCCCGATGGTCTACTTGAATTACCATCTAGATATCTAAAACAAATAATTTTGGCTTCATTTTGACTGTTGTTAAAATATTTGTAATGCTATTAAAATATACCTTGCCTTAAAACATACCCATGCCATGCCTTGTTTTTCCATGCCTTGCCTTGCATTTCCTTCCGTTCACTTGTCATGCCATGCCTTTCCTTCATTTTCCATGCCAAGCAATTCCTTGCCTTCACTTCTCTTTCCTTTTCCATTCCATGCCATGCCATTCCATAGCATGACATGCCTTGCCTTCACTTGCCTTTCCATTCATGCCTTGCTTTCACTTAATTTTCCTTGCTTTCACTTTCCTTTCCTTAACTTTACTTTCCTTTTCTTCACCTTCCTTTCCTTCACTTTCCTTTCCTTCACTTTTATTACCTTTTCGAAACCATGCCATTCCTTTCCTTCATTTTTCTTGCGATTCATGCCTTGCCTTCAATTTCCTTTTCTTTCATTCACTTGCATTACCTTTCCTTTACTTTCATTTCCTTCACTTTTCATTTATTTTCCATGCCATTCTATAGGATTCCATGAATTTACTTCATTTTCCTTGTCATTCATTCCCTGCCTTCACTTGCCTTGCCTTGCCTTCACTTGCCCTACCTTTCCTTCACTTGCCTTGCCTTCACTTGTCCTACATTTTCCATGCCATGCCATGCCTTGCCTTTACTTTCCTTTCCATTCATGCCTTGCCTTCACTTTCCTTGCATTGAATTTTATTTCCTTGCCTTCACTTGTCTTGCCTTTTCCATGCCATGATTATGCAGGAGAATCGCCAACAAGCGCGAGTGGAGGACAGCTAGATATGCCAGTGCGCATTTTGAAGACATTTTTTTTTTTTAATTTCAAAAGAAGAACCATTAATGTAATGGCTGGAAAGATGTATTTTATTTTAATGTTTTGGGGATTCTAATACATATCTTGAATGTTCGATATGATCTATCGGTTGTGGACATTTATTGTAATAAATGATAAGTAGGTAATAATCTTTAATTTCGATAAGATAGCTTAAGGTTGTAGGAGGGAAAACTCAAGAAGACTCCCTCGTATGTATTGTATTATTCTCATTGTAATTTGGATGTAGAGAAAGAGAGCATGGGAGAGCAGAGAAGAACAAAGATTGTAGGGATTTTATGAGCAGATAGTTGTTTCCATTGAGACCATGTACAATAGCACTTGAATTAATATAAGAATGCTTGATCCAGTTGTCTGGTGTATTTTGGTTCTTGTATGCATCTATTGAATGGTATGTTTACAACTTATTTCCAGTCTCTGTTATGCATTTGTTTCAATTCCATATGTATGTGATTTCATGTTGAATGTATGAACTCTGTGAGAAGAGTATAAGTTTCAATTGTTTCTCTTCCTGATAATTTCTGCAAGGAGTGCAGTGAAAGTCCACAAGGAGTGCGTCGACAAGATTCTGAGTTTTACCTCAAAAAAAATCAAGAGAGATAGCATTAAATTATACCAGTAGGAGTGAAAGTATAGCACAGAGTCATGCAAGATGTGTGAAGGCTAAGGAGATTCTTATATTGTTCCAACCCTAGTCAGTGGTTGAAGAACTTCTGTTGCAAGGAGTGTGCAGAGTTGGAGTTGTAAGATAACCATAGGTTATCGTGAAGGTCGCTAGGAGTGCGTGCAAGATTCCTTAGAACCCTTGAGTTTGTAGCAAGAATCAAGCTTAGGAAGGATATAGTCGAGGGAATTCCAGAGGAAATATGAGGGTTGAATTCACCTCGTGGGAATAATCTCAGGAGGAAAGACACCAAGTTATTTGGCCAAGAAAAATTGAGAACCCCAACAGACGATAGAAATTCCTGGAGGGAGAAGTGTCGGTTAATGTGGGCCCTTGGATCCAACAAACCTGCAAGGAGGATAAGGGACATGAGTATTTAAACACTCACAAGCTCAGAAGAGATAATATCCATCGATCAAAAGGGGATCTGGAATGTTGAATCACGGGAGTCTCAAACTATTGATCTGATGTGAGGAAGTCACGAGTTCAGACCTTGAGAGAGGGGAGAGAGTTACTTAGCGAGTCCCAGTTACACAAAGTCCCATAGCACTCAGAATTTAGCCTCAAGTCTTAGCTGGAGGTCACATCAGTGGAGGATTAAAGGGAGGATCTAGGGATCTCTAAGCCCTAGTTCGTAGTTCAAGAGTTGGAAGAGTCGAGGCGACTCATAATAGAAGTCCTAAAGTCACGAAGTGTGAAGCGCCTTGTGTTCAGGATTGTGGTCACCACTGGTGGTCACGTAAGGGGAGATTTCACCCAGTTCTTGTTCACATAGGTGGAGTTCATAAAAGGACTTGTGGTTTTTATGTGTTGAGGGTTCCAGCGGGGACTAAGGAGCCATTTTGTCTCACAGGAGTTTGAAGATCCATAGATCGGGAGGTCAGAAGACCCTGTCGAGGTAGGTGCTCTACATCAGGTGGTATCAAAACTTACAACTATTGTTTTATGTAAGAGAGAGAATACAGAGGACAATTGTGATTTGAATTCTATGTGGACACATTGCAACAATGCCGCCAAGGAGACGTCTAGGCTGGGGGTCATTTAAAAGAAAGAGAGGATTGACCCTATGTTACAGTTGCAGAAGACCAGGACATATTGCTATGTTATGCCCTGGGAGAAACCCTAGATGCCTTTGTTGTAAAGCTATGGCCCATGAAGCATTGGATTTCCCTAGAATGATTGCTAGACTTGAAAATCTGAATATGGAGCAAGCAAACTCTGAAGGGAATCAAGAGACTAAAATTGTGGAAGAACCCCAGAAAGAATCAAAGATCATGTTACTGAAAATAAAATAAACCCTAGATGATCATAAGGATGTCAGTTTGTCAGAGATCTTCAAAGAATAGGAGAAAATCGAAGTAAGAATATGAGACTTCGACATTGACTGTGCCCTGGATGAGGGAACACCAATGAATATTGTGATAAAAAGAACTTGGGAAACCCTAGGAAGGCCTACTTTGGTCCCTTCACTAGGAACCATTGGATTATTTAAAGGCAAAATGGTAACCCTATATGGAAGAATTACCCAGATAGCTATGAATACCCATGGAACTTCGACAGAGGAAGATTTCGAAGTCATTAGATTTATTGAGGACCATGCCCCATTTCCAACTTTTCTAGGAAAGATCTGAATTGAAAAAGACCATATCCAGAGGAAAGAAGAAAAGGAATCCCTAGAACAGAAGAAGCAAGAACTCATGGAATTTATGACTAGAAGAATTGCCTACTTGATGGAGGAACAAGAGAACAGATCTCCGCTATTAAACACCAAGGACCTGGATGTCAAAGCTATAAGAGCGTCAGAGGAACCACAGAAGATCAAAATATCTAATCCATATGGTGAAGGAGTATTACCCTTGGATCTGAGGAAAGATCCTAGGAAATGCGAAGTGACTATGTCAAGAGAAGATAAGATTCAGAATGGAAAGATGGTGACCGAGACTAAGCTCACTAGGAAAAAGACTAGGAAGATAAGTAAGAAGAGGGCCAAAATTAGAAAGTCACAGACGACTCCAGAAGGAACTTCGCAGAAGGAAAAATCACAAGAATTGAGCTTCACCGAGATATCAGAACAACTACATCTGGCACTTCGCCATGGTGCAACAATATAGTCATTGGACCGATATACCCGTTCGACTTCTGCCCCAAATGAGTCAAAAAGAAATTATGGGTTCCCACTAGACCATTGGATAGCACCAGAATGAATAGAAAGAAGTTAATGCAGGCCCCATATCCGTTGCAAGTAGCCCATTGCTAAGTTTCCCTACTTAGTCCATCATGCCACGCATTGGGAATACTTTTTGCTAAGTGATAATTTGAGCTCGGAACTTGAGATTACTTCACTCTGCGATCATTGCCTTGTTCCCATATTGTCATCATTCATTTTCACACCTGAGCTAGTGGACCCAAGCTTGTATGTCGGATGAGCTCAGTGCTATTGAGAAAGTAGTTGAAGAAGTTTTGATTGACCTAATGGCTAAGAGAATGATGTCAGAGAGAAGGTTGTCTACAGGTGTGCAAGCATCCTCAACGAGAGGATTCCAAGCTTCTCCCTCCACTACTCATAGAGTAGGACCTTCCAGAACCACGACCGAGACAAGAACAAAGCACCGAGATGATATTGAAAATGCCAAGCTAATCCCGCACATTTTTCCAGTTCATATCCCACCTTTGAGTGGAAATATTAACCGCGACAGTGTACCCAGGGACTTTCAGTACACCCTGATCACCGTGTATCTTCCAAAATAGGTGAGTGCAGTACGTGCTGACTAGGATAAGCTCACAGCACTGAAATTTAACGATTTTAACCTTGGAGATCGCAAAAACTATAGCATGTTAGCTCCACATAAATACCTAATCAAGACCAAATGCAGAAATCCTAAGATTGTCTTGCAATCCTGGACCAAGAACTTCGTGCAGTCCACATTGCTCAATGTAATGAAGATCCCTCATTTCGGAAAACACCGGGAAGTCAATGCATGCGTCCAGTTACTGCTATCTTTCTACCACAGTGGATATTTATGGTTGGAACGTTGCATCATTGTGGATTTGACTCTGATCAATCAGATCACAGGAATTAGCATGCAAGGCCCTGACCCACAGGACTTTTACCCAGGCAAGACCTCTGACCAAGCACTAGCACAACAGATAAAAGAAACTTATGGCGATGTAGAGAAGGGTACGTGAGGCTACAAGGTAGCCTCTATCTAGAGCAGTGCAGTGTGCCTTGCATGTCAGTTGATCATGGGAAAATTAGTTCATAAGAACAAACCAACGCAGGTGGTTGGCTTCGTAGTTGACCTCGCAGGGAAGTGCACCGAGGGACTATAGATGAATAGGACACAGTATCTTGTAAACCAGTTAGAGCTGGATTGCAGAGGAGCACAAGACCAAGGGTATGAGTTACACTTTAGTTGGTTACTCATACTCATTGATTTCATTGCTTGGTAGCTACCAGAGGGAGCCACTTTCCCAGATATTGAACCTTTCAAACCACTAGCCATGAAGTTCTCTACGTTGTGGTACTCCAGCAACATGAACAAGCAGTGGCAGTCCAATGTTGTCTTCCACACCTACTTCAACCAACTAAAGAATGCAATTCAGTCTACACCGTGGATCACTCCAAATGTACTTCATAGGTTTAGACCTTTGATGAAGTTTAGTGTAGACCTCCACTTCACCTATATTACGGCGTGCGGTGATGAGCCTAAACAAAAACTCCAATCCTACTACAAGCTGACAGAGGATGACTTGGAGGAGATTACCAAGGAATGGTTGGCAGAATTCCTTGTTGCAACAGACCCCATAGACATGTCTGACGAGGAAAGCCTTGAAGCTATGCCAGATACACCTGGGACGAACAGGACTAAGAAAGATGAAAAAATCAAAGATGTCCCTAGCACTTCCGCGAAAACTACTTTGATCTCACCTTTAGAGGGAGGTGATGGTGACAAGCTAGGCAATACAGAAGTTGAACAAAACAGAGGTGAGGTTACCCCACCTAGAGAAGAGGAGGACCCCTCCATGAAAATAAATATGACACCACGAAATCCCTCCTCCTGAAAGAAAGCTAAGGCCACCCAAACCATGCTTAAAACTACCCTTACCCCAGATGACTTCGACTTCCTAATTTCTACGCTGAATGATGTTTCACTTGAGCTCGCAAAAATGTAATAAGCAAAGTAGGAGGCGCTCTTCAGCCGAATCAAAGGTGAACTCAAAGAGGTGCAACAGGCACTCTAGTCTAGCCAAGCAATATCTACAACACCCTTAATAAGAGGACCATCAGGAACAGGTGATGAGCCCACTCAATTGCACCAAATCGCTAATCAAGTCACAGCTTTCCTTCGATGAGCTCAAGAATACATAGTAAAAGCCACCCAAGCTTTGATGCAAGCACAAAAAGCACTTCTAGAACAACATAAGGAGGCAAAACAGGAGAATCATTCCTTGAAAGCACAGTGGGATGAGGAAAAGGCATAGTTTCTAGTAGATCAACTTGAAGTTCAGGAAAGGATTCACAAAGAAATGCACTCTATGACAGTCATAGAGGTGAAGATGGAAGACTATCTCCCACAACAGGTGACCCAACTAGAAGAAGTAATCCGGCAACTCCAACAACGCATTACGGATTTGGAGCTCCGCATCGTGCCCAAGACCCCTCAGGAAATAAGAGATCTGAGAGAGGCCACTGCTCGAAGCACAGTTGGCTAATTAAAAACCTTTTATTTGGAATGCAAGCAGTAGAGCGCTAGAAGTGCCCAGACTTATGAAACCCTCACAGAGAATCCAGAATTGTAGACATTGGAGGCACAACTCCAAGAAGAAAAGCATCATGCAGACAAACTACAGGCACAGATAAAGACTTTTACCCCAGTTGAAAGAATGAAGAGGTTTGCAAAACAAAACACAGCCCAACAATAAGTACATACATTACAGAGTAAAGTGATGGAAGTCTCCCAATAACTTCAGCCAATCCAAGAAAGGGCATGCCAAATCTTCCCTGAACTTGAAAGCCAATAAGTCGAACTCGAACTAGTTGTCCTCACTGCAGAACAACACTTGGAAGGACCTCTCAATGACACATTGATCTAGGACTTTACAGAGAAAGAGGTCGTTGCACTACAGCAGGTCGAAGCAGCTTGAGCCAAGCTCGAGGCATTCGAGGAAGAATTGATCAAACCTGAGTGACTCGGGATGAGTCATAGGTGAGTGTTGGGGGCCTATTGGCCCTTGACCAAGTTTTGAAGAATACTTGGTCATTATTGACCATTTTGGAACTGCGACAGCTTGCCAAAGATGGAGCGCAATGTGAAGCAAGCAAGACCTATTTTTGGGTACCTTTTAGGGTTTTGGGGTTGATGTAAAGGGAAAGGGATGTCGGCTCGTGGGTTTACCCATGCTTAGGCCCATTTTTGTAATATATAAATAGATACTTAGGAAATATAAAGAGGTAGTAGATGTGATTGCTTAGTGCAAGTAGTAGTACATCTATGTGATGTATGGATAAAGGCTTAGTTCTAGTAGTTGGATCTGTGTGATTGGACGTATATTGCAAGTGCTTTATGCATTATTGAAAGGAGATTAGAAAGCTAGGTGCAAGTTGTTGTAGTTTCGTGTTGAGTGCAAGGAAGAAGGATCTAGTGAGCTGCGCAGATCTTCTATCCTGTGTGAATTAAGGGCCACTGAAGCTCTATGATGTAACCTCTTGACTGAGATAATATAAAGAAGAAGACTTTGTGGATGTAGCCCCAGGGTGGGGGTGAACCACGGTAACTCTGTGTAATGTTCTCTATGCTTTGACCTAAGTATTGTCTCCTTTTTGGCTAAGTGCTTATTGTGATTAAATAGATCTAGTTATGCTCTATGATTATGATATGTGAATGAATGTTAGATATGATATATAAGATGCTTACTGCTTGATCTGTGGCATCTAATCTACATTTCTGTGGCTAAGTACTAAATCTCCTTTAAAGCCTAAGAATTCACTACGATGCTCTGTACCATCCGCAACGTACCATAAGGGTTAAATATTGATGAATGATCTATGCTAAATGCCCTGTAAAAGGTATAATCATAGATCGGTGTCCCAGCTAAGGTTGTAGAAACTTGGGTCTTGCAACCACCCCTGCCTCTACCTTGGGTGATACTTCATCTGCTTCGCAGATGTTTCCAAAAGGGCTGATAGTTAGGGTTTTGTTGGTGCGCTCTTGAGCATTGAACCTTGGGTCTACCCCTATGCCAACACTAAAGGATACATATGGTCCAATGATTTCCTAGGCAGTATTATCCACTTCACTAAGTGCACTTCATAAATTCCTCTAATACACCATAGTGTATTAGATACATCACATGGATGCATCAAGGGATTAGTTTCTATTACTCATACAAATATAATGTAATAGAACCCTAAATTTAAGAAAGACCACCTTCCTTAATGTACCTAAGTCTTGACAATGTCATACATTATTAATATCCATGGATGTCCTCAAAAAGAAATTGTCGATAGTGGACCTACTATACCACTCCCAATGAACAATTTACATGTGAATGGAATATTTACTTAGTATAATAGTTTGGATAATGTGGCTCTAGGTTCTCGGCCTATTGCAATCACATATCAATGGAGCCCATAAACTAATGGTGAATAGAATTATATTTCATAGGCATAATACCATGACAAATGATGTGGAAAAAGAAAATAATGGCCACATATCCATGCTTTACCACCAAGGGCAAGTGGCACTTGGTTATTTTTAATTTTAAAGTTGCTTACAATATGAGGAGTTTGTTCGACAACACAAGTATTCCAACAGAGGACGAACACCTTCAGTAACCACTCACATAACCAGATCAAAGATCAACACACCAATGTTTTCACGTGGTAAAACCCCTACGGAGAAACATCCATGGCCCCAGCCAATGCAGCCACTTGGAGCAGTTTATTAATGCAAAGAAAAAGATTACAGATAGATTTTACAAGAGAGTTTCTCACAATCAATCATCGGCAAATGACCCTCCATGCTCTCTAAATAGAGATCATGGACCAATCGGGTGTTAAGCCATGGATCAATGGCCGTTAACATCGAGGAGAGTATGAACCATCAGATCACTCTATGTCAGGAACATATCGTGACCGTCAGATTTCCTAACTACAAATGCATACTAAAGAAACACACTTTTACCTAATGACATATTAGACCAAGTAGATCTTAACTAACTCCTAAGTGTCTAAATATCCTAACATCCCCCCTTAAGAACAACTTGGGATAGGATTGA
>JASDQU010816511.1:20038-36174 GCA_032191745.1 Picea mariana
CCCCCTCCCCCTCCTTCCTCTCACTCTCTCTCTCTACCCCCCCTCTTGTTGGCAGCCAATTTACTTTTTTATAGTGTCCTTATAAGCTGCCTACACCAGTGTTTTGCGAACTTTGATTTTCATCGCAATCTTTGGAATAAAACAACACTGCTATTTTTGCGCAATTTTCACACCTTCCGTTGTTCTCATTTTCATGACTGCAAGCGTGAAAACTTTGATTTTGAAGTCACATTTAAATCGTTACTGGTCACTCTTGTCTATGTGTTCACTGCGTTTCCAATTTAATTATAGTTGCATAGTTGGCAAGGCTCCAAGATATTTACTCATTTGACATTCTTTAATTGTTAATATGACTTCGTTTTTACAAGACTGTGATGATTTCCTTATGATCGAGTTTTTGATACATTGGTGTGTTGATATTCTATGTTCTTTCATCGATTGCCTTGACACATTGTTTCATGAAAACGCATTCCCGTTGTAGTTAGACCCTTGGTATAAATCATTTCATACATATTTGATATGATCGAACCCTTGGTGTTGATTTCGAATCATTATTGTGGTTTTAAAACTATGCTAAAACTAATGCTTGCGCAAATGTTTGGTCGACTTACCATAGTTTTCGTTGATTTTTTTGAATGGCATAGTTTTTGACATACGCAATAGTGATTTGAATCGCTATATGCGCCATCGATTGTACTATGGGAAATGACTGTTTTGCATGGGTTGAGATAGCTCCACCACCTTCGCACATTCGGTCATTAATTCCTTCCCCCTCACCCGGGTCACCTCTGTTAGTTTTCGGGTAAGCCTGTGAGCCTTTCGATCCCGTGAATTCCCTGTTGAAACCCTTGCCCATTCACTCTACTCACCATGTGCTCTTGTCTATGGCACCTGTGGTGCGCATAGAGCCAAACGGTAGCCAAAATCTGTTGCTATTTGATAATGCCCATAAGCATTTAGAAAATGGTGGTTGTCTGGTGTTTATACAGAGGTTCGAGGGTTTTAACATTTCGGTTGCCCAACAATTTTCCCTCACCTTCGACGGGTGCAGGGCTAAATTTGGAGACATACAGCTCAAGCTCAATGAGGAATTCTTAAGCTCGGCTATAGGACTGCCAGCTACAGGTCAAACATGGTTCAAAAATTTCAAAGTAGATGAGGTGCCATGGCCATTACTATTCATATCAAGAAAGACTGTTTCTTGTGATAAAGGTATGCCTATTTGTACCCTCAAACCCAGGTGGCACGATCTTTTGGTAATTGTTAAACAGTTTGTGACATGTGAAGGTCGGTATGGATTGGTATTTTTGTATCACCTTCGGCTGTTGATGAATTTTATAGGCTATCCCTTAAATATGCCACATTATCTCCTGCGTAGTCTTTACAAGATGTCTAAGAGATTCAAGCGAGAGAAGGCTGATAGCAGCCTTTTTCATCACAGCTTGATTAAACTCATTATCATCCACCATATAAACCTTAGTGGCGATAATTGGCAATCCTTGCTATCAAGGAATGGTTTTGCCAATATCGAGTCAGCTCAAATCGACAAGGTTGTGGTTACAGAAACTTTGGTTGGGCCAGCCATGCCATTTCATATCCTTCTACCCCCTGTCAAACCCTTGGATTTCCCTGACATAGACCTACCCAACACTACTGTAAACCCATGTACTAAAGCCAAGACTGAGGCCGTTAAAAATCCTGTGAGGAACAAGTTTAAGAATGATACTACTGTCAATAGTAGGGGGAAGAAAAATGCCTGATTGATATCGAGATACGCCAGGAACAAACCCAAGCCAAATGTTGACCAGAAGCCAATAGTGCTGAGCGAGGACTCAGACTCTGATATTGAGCATTTCATAGCTGAGGAATATCCCTATTCCCATGGCCTATGCTCTAAATAACCCTGTGACTATGTCTCTAACTTACCCCCATGCCTCAAAAACAACCCAAACTACCCGGGTATCAAGCTGCACAATGAAACCCCTGGTGACTTAAACAAACCTTCGCTTGTGATGTCAAAGCCCGAGCAACCATCATGCATCCAATGTAATGCCTGGCTAGAGCGTTATTACACCGATGTTCCATTGTTGCAATCAAAGATCAAATTGTTAGAGGAGCAAGTTACAGTGTTGTCAAAAGAAAGAGACAGGCTTCAAGCCAACCAGAAGAAACAAAAAACCACCGGTTCAATTGTCTTCAGGAATGTCGAAGCAACAACGACTTTTGTCAATTCCAAGTTATCATGATCGAAGCCTTTTCTTACTGCTCAAGTATGAATTTCAATATTAATTTCGTTTTATGAGTTGGTTTGAATTAATATAACTGATTGGATTTTCTTTGAATAGCTCTGTTCATTTTGATTCAAAATGATTCTGTTGTTTTCATTTTACCAAAACAATTTCGTTATGAATTATGAGTGGAAATTTGTTTGCTAAATTCAAGCACATCTATGATTTAGTTAATGAGATTTTATTATTCTCAGTTTAGTATAAATGATTGATTTGTTTTCGATTTTGTTTGGATTGATTTTTGAAACAATTCTGTATGGATAGTCGATCGGGTTTGATTTCGATTAAGTTCTGTTTGTTTCTAAACAATCCTGTTGACTTTGATTTACCAGGAACGATTCTGTTTTGGATTGAATCAATATTTTTGTTTTGGATTATGATTGTATTACACCTGCACACAACATTCGTTTGCTAAATTTGGACACGGCTCTATTTTGATTTTGCATAACGATTGTGTCGATCTTAAATCGTTTCGATTTGTCCCTGTTTTATTTGATTTGCAAACGATTGTTGCGTGCCACGACTAGCATGATCATTTGTATATGTTTGATATAGTTCTATTAATTTGAATGATCCTCTTGATTTCGTTTTGATTCGACAACGTTTTTGTTAATGGATGAGGCGACATAAACTATTGCATGGAAAATTTGTTTAACTGGTTACGGTTTGTATCGATTGGAATTGGTTCATGACAATGATTTCATTGCTGTCGAATTATCTAAGCGATTCTGTTTACCTCGAATTGGTAATAACAAATGTTGAACAGGGTGTATGTATCTCTGTTTCCATTTGTTTGATCACAATTTCGTTTGTTTTTATTTGCATACAAGTTTTGATTTGTTGTGGTATGAATTACTCGCTTCGTTTGGAATTGGTTTTGGTTTAATAAATCAAATATAATTCTGTTAAGTTTTGGATTGATTTTAAAACGATTCTATGCTCAAATTAGACCAGCTATAGAATCGCAAGATTCTGTAGCTAGTCTTAAAAATTAGAGTTTTGTCAATTTTATCAATAAAATATCCTCTAAACTTGTCTATTCTTGTCTTCTTTCAGGTGCATACGAATTACAATGATCAATTGGGCATGCTGTGGCAGTTTAAGAGATACTATGGATATGGTTTTCTTTTAGGTTGTTAGCTTGAGTCAGAAATAGAGACTTGGGATATTATCCCCAGATTTTTTGTAAACTATTTTGATAATTCCCACAGGGATGTTTTACCCTGTGGTCTTTATAAACTTAGTTATTTTTTGTAATGGATCATCATCACTGTTGGGAGAACCAGACTATGGATTTATAATGATACAGACTGGGATGAAAGTTGATGTCTTGTAACAACTTTGGCTTTCAATATATCAAACTTTTGTTTCAAGTTTTATTCATATCAGTTTGCAATTAATTATAGACTACTTTAGCTATCGTAATTCTTGCAGGTTGATGTGATTTGATTTATGTGTTATCCATGTCTGATCTCTCCTATTTTAAAAGTACAACAATTACTTTGTTTCAGTTTAATGAATTACAGGTTTACCTTTTTCGTTAAATGAATCATTTTATACAAATCTTTGCACACAGATTTATCTAAATGCGATGATTTGTAAATTATAAGATTGTTGTAAATTTTTATGTCTTGTTTGTCCTGTCATTTATATTTGAAGAGCACAACTGCTTTCATTTACAAGAAGCTCATGGAGAATCTGGTGCAGGTTTCCTCCCTCCGATCAACTAAAACAACTATTGCATACAGGACAAACCTGAAGCATTACTTCAGGTTAGTTTACTATTTGTCATTTAATAGTTAGCTTATTAGTGTTATTTAAGTAGTTTAGATAAATATATTAGTTTAGATTCATAGTTAGAGTTATTATTTCAGTTGCTTAGCTTAGATAGTTTTTATTCTATTTCTTTTTCATAAAATTATAAAAATAAAAAAACAATAGCTTCGTTGTCTTAGGACAGTGTACAAATGATTTTTGTAGGTTTTAATTTAAATCTGTAATTTGTAAATATTGTATATTTGTAATTGAAGCTGATTCTGTTGATAATTAAACATTTAATTTTATAGAATTATAGTTGTATGATTTAGGTAATAGATTGTATATATGTAGTTTAGGTTTGTTTATTAGTTTGTTTTAATTATTGTTTTCATTTAGATTAATCCCTTAGTGCATCTTTTATTTGTTTTCTAGGACTTAGATCGGCCAATAGAGCCGCTAAACCCGTCAGGGTGGGTCATCCCAAATGGATTGGGATATTTAGACAACCCCGGACCGGATCCACTCTTCCAGTTGGTGAGCGTTCATTTTCGCCCGTCAACGAATTGCGCTAGAAGGAGGGCCTGAAATTTATTAGTGGCACGAGGCGGTTGCAAGATTCCTCCACCACCTAATCGCTCAACTATAGTGACAAGAATTCATTCAAATGACAACATTACCCCTCAAACAAAAACCACATCAAACGACGATCCACGGATCACAGTTGGGCCAGCAACCCCAAATCCTACAGGTGGTGACATACAAGAGATTGTCCGCTAATCTATCATAGGAACACATAGTGCCTTAGCCTGTTTGAGGCAACCAAATAGACCTTTGGACCAACCTTTAGATTTCTCTAATATCAGAGAACAACTCGGAGGCACTAACCTCACTATGAACCCTACATATCCAATCCTCACTCCTATTGCAGAAGGATCTGGAATACCTCCCTCACCACCCCCATCATCTCCTTCTTCTTCTTCTGGAGAAGACTCCTCTGATGAAGGCAGTTCCCCTTCGTAGCCTTCCACACCGCTTACACCAATGGCCAACCAGAATAATCCTACCAGACCTTGGCTTGACCAGGATGCCATAGCTGTACCTGGAGATCAGCATCCCTTACCCAAACATCCGGAGAAGTGGCTTCCCAATTTTGACCCTGACTCTAAACAGATCGCTGAAGATCACATTAAAAAGTTTATGTTAGCCATTAGACTCTGCAATGTCAAGCATGAAGACGTAGTCTGTAGGTTGTTCCCGTATACTTTCAAGGGCAATGCATCGACATGGTACTTTGCCCAGCAACCCCATACCATCGTGTCTTGGGAAAAGTTCGAGTCATTCTTTTTGGAAAATTTTGGAGACGATAAGTCACCGGAAGTCCTGGTTATGGAGATTTCTAGCTTAAAAATGAACCCAAAAGAGAAAATTAAAGACTTTAATCAAAGATTATTAACACTTAAGAACCGAATCCCTATGGATTCCATGCCTGCCGAGAATCTTATCATAGCATACTATACTAAAGCACTGCATCAAAGAATAGCCATTTGGGTTAAACGATCTAAGAAAGCCACGTTGTTAGAAGCCTTCGAGGAGGCCAGCCAGATTGAAAAAGACATACTTAGTCTAAAAGATGCTACTAGCAACGAAACAGAAACTAGTTCTTCTTCCAAAAAGAAAATCAAAATCCTCCCTAGACCTACTCAAAGTAAAACACAACCTGAAAGCTCTGATTTAGAAAACTTAACCAAAGTTGTTCAAAAACTGTCAAATCAAGTTATATATTTGAAAAGGACGGCTGAAGAAGCTTCTTCGAGAAAAGGGCCTTACAAACCCCATTCAGGAATCCTTTTCTCACCAACCGACCTAATTCGAATACTGAGGGCCCTAATCTAGAAAGTATCCAATATGCTCTTCAAACAATTCTAGAATCCCAGGATAACTTGATGCCTCCTGAGATTCCTAAGGAGGTTGTTGAACAAGAGACAGTTCAAGAAGAAGAGACTTCCCCAAACATTTTCAGAAACTTCTCGGATAGCATCTTTCAAGCCAACTTCGAGACAGTACATCCCTATAATACTAGGAGTAAGACAACAAACAAACCTTCTTCCAAAAACACTACGAACTTGCCTCCAAAGCAATCTAAACCAGCTGAGACCAAACAGGGTCATGTAAGCCCCAACTTAGAGTATGATTTAGTTGAAGATCTTAAAAATTTAAGGGCCAGCATTTCCATTTATGAGTTGTTAAAATTTCCATTTTTGTTACAAAAGATGTTACAAAATATCGCAGAGAATGGAAAAAATGGTAATTCAAGCAATAACAAGGTTGTTCAGAACAAAGTTCCTCAGAAGACTTCCACTAAAAATATTACTGATCCTCAAGACAAAGGAAGCCTTCCTGTAAATAATGTAGATAAACTAGCCTTAGAAACTGCGAGTAAAAAGCCACAAACTACCACCCTTAGCACTCACAGAAATGTACCTCCATTTTTGTTAACTTTCAAAATCTTTAACAGAAACGTGCACAATTGTATGGTAGACTCAGGAGCGTCATCCAATGTGATTCCATGGTCTGTGTGTCAGAAGATTAACGCTGAAGTTGAACCATGCACTCTAAAAATCATCCAACTTGATCGAACTAGTGTTAAAGTTGTAGGTGAATTAAGGAATGTGCTTATAAGATTATCGTCTAACCCCAAAGTTCATCAAGTCATTGATATTATTGTTTTGGATATTCCAGAAGTGTATGGTCTGTTTTTATGCAGGGACTGGTCAGAGCAACTACATGGTTATTTCACGATAGTTTGGTCTCACTTGTGGCTTCCAGAAAATGACAAGCCCAACAAAATCAAGGTAAATCGTGAATGCTACCTTAAGTTCATGGTCACAGATTGAATGATCCCAACAAACCATTTACACCTTCTGCTGATTCACCCGAGATACAAGGGATGGATACATTTTTCAGGAATTTCATGGCCGAGGCTTCAGGTATCACCAACCCTGAACAAAAATCTGAGATTGTGGCATATGTGCAGCCAACAACTTCTACACAACGGTCTCATGCACCCGATAAAAATCAAATTTGGTCTCTTTATTTTGATGGGTCAAAGTCCAAAGAAGGAGCTGGTGCAGGTTGCATCATTATCAATCCGATAGGTAATAAAACCCTGATTACATGTAAGCTAGAATTTGAATGTACTAATAACACAATAGAATATGAGGCTTTATTGCAGGGTCTCTGAAAATCTTTAGATATGAACATTCAAAACTTGACTGTCTTTGGCGATTCCGAAATCGTGGTTAGGTAGGTAAGAGATTCTATCCACTGTTTGTCTCCGCATCTTAAAATCTACCAATCCGAGGTATGGAATTTAATGAATAATTTTTCTTCTTTCAATACAAATTCTATTTCTAGATTGAATAATTTTGAGGTTGATCTATTAGCTAACGTAGCTTCTAAACTCTTTCTTGCAGAAGGGTTGTCCCCAGACGCGTTCTTCGTTGAACTATTGTTCAGACCATCTGTTCCTGACAACATCATGAACTGGAGGGTCTTCGATGATGATCAACAAATTATTAGCTTCCTACATATGGAAGAAACTTTTCAAGGCGCATTGATCGACGAATGCACTCACGACGACAATTTGCGCAATTTCACGGTAATACCAGATCCGAGAACTCCTGAATCTTCATCGGACATGGTAAATTCGATCCCTAAATCTGTAGTTAGATTAGAGAAGTTTTATGATCTTCAAGATAAGTTCAAAAAATCGGTCAATTGTAAAACCAATAGTTCCTCTTTATCATATGAAAAAGTGAACTTAGGAACTAATGACAATCTGCAGTGCATTAATTTAGGGGTGGGGTGTTCTGAACAAGAAAAAACTGCATTTATTAAATTGTTCAAAGAATTTAAAGATGTCTTTGCATGGACGTATGATGACCTTAAAACTTTTGACCCTAACATCATACAACACGTCATTCCTATGAAACCCAAAACCTTACCCTTTCAACAGAAATTAAGAAAAATGCACCCTAAGCTTGAACCGACCATTAAAAAAGAATTAAATAAACTCCTAAATGCTAAGATAATTTTTCCAATTAGGCACACTCAATGGGTTTCTAACCTTGTCCCTGTCCGGAAGAAAAGCGGGGAAATTCGACTTTGCGTCGATTTCTGAAACCTTAGTAGAGCGTCTGATAAAGACAACTACACTGTCCCACCCATGGAACAGATCCTTCAACAGGTATCCAGTTCTGAGAGGCTATCTTTATTGGATGGTTTCTTGGGGTACAACCAAGTCCTGATGTCTCCTCCAGACCAACTTAAAACTACCTTTCGCACTCCATGGGGCACCTACGCTTATCGAAAAATGCCCTTTGGATTGATTAATGCCAGCGCCACTTTCCAGAGAGCGATGGACATCACTTTTCGAGGATTAATCAATCAGTCCATCATGGTTTACTTAGATGATGTTACTGTATTTTATAAAAACAAAACTGATCATCTAGCTCATTTAAGAGCTATTCTACAGCGATGTCGTAAATACGACATCTCCTTGAATCCTAAAAAATCCATCTTTGCAGTAGAAAAAGGTAAACTCTTAGGATTTATTGTGTCAAACAAAGGGATGATTATCGACCCCGAAAGGACTCAATTCATCTCGAAACTCCCCCCTCCTACTTCCAAAAAGTTCATGCAGTCTTTCTTAGGCCAGATAAACTTCGTGAGGAGATTTGTCCCCGGCTTCTCCGAAATGGTCAGGGCTTTGCAGAATTTAATTAAGAAAGACGCACAATATCATTGGGGACCCATAGAAAACCAAGCTTTTAATGCAATAAAAAATTCCATAATAGACGCTTCTTCTCTCATGAGCCCTGACTTTTCGCAAGACTTCGCGCTCTACACTTTTGCTTCTGACTGTTCCTACGCCGCCGTCCTAACTCAAAGAATGCCGCAAACAATGAAGTACCCATTTCCTTTATGAGCTCTGCTTTCAAAGGCGTGGAACTTAAATACCCAACGGTAGATCAGCAAGCCTACACTGTTTTCAAAGAAGTCAAGCACTTCCAGTCTTATCTTTTGAAATCCAGGACGAAGATTATTGTCCCGTACCCAGCCGTTAGGAACCTGTTAGTGTAGAAAGAACTAGGTGAAAAGAGGGCAAATTGGGTTACTTCTTTATAGGAGTACGACATAGAAATTACCCCAGCTCAGATAGTGAGAGGCCAAGGGTTATGCAAGTTAGTTGCTGATTCAGCAGCAGGACAACAAGAAGAGAGCGATAGGTCAAACCCAGGACATCACGATCAAAATGCAATCTGCTGTGCACAAAACTCTTTCAGTCCCTGGTATGACGATATAAAATTCTGTCTTGAATATGGGTTAGCCCCCCATCACCTGGATACCACTAAAATAAGAGCGTTAAGATTAAAGTTTTCCTCCTTTCATTTGGTTAATGGTATTCTGTTTCGTCAAAATTTTGATGGCGTACTGATGCGTTGTCATGAGAAAGATGAAGCAGAAAAAGTCTTACTAGAGTTGCATGCAGGAGAAGCTGGTGGTCATTTTGGTGGTGACACCACTGCCCATAAAGTTTTGAGAGCCGATTATTATTGGCCCACACTTTTTAGAGACACCCATGCCTTGTGTCGCAAGTGTATTATTTGTCAAAAAGCATCAGGACGGTTACAGAAACCAACCTTTCCTTTGTAGCCCGTGACAGTAGACTCTCCTTTTCAATAGTGGGGCATTGATATCATAGGTCCAATCAATCTTCCATCCTCACAACAACACAAGTTTATCATAACAACCACAGATTACTTCACCAGGTGGTCTGAAGCTGCCGCATTAAGAACTGTAAATACCAGTCAGGTAATCGCCTTTCTAAATTCGAATATTATCACTCATTTTGGTATCCTTGACTGTTTAGTATTCGATAACACTTCTTATTTTTAGTCTCTTCAGATGAGCGGGTTCGATTTAGAAAAAGGAATTAAATTGAAGTATTCTACCAACTATTACCCCCAGGGCAATGGATTGGCAGATTCAACAAATAAGAACCTGATTAAAATTATCAAGAGAACGGTATTTGAGAATCACAGAAATTGGCATAATGCACTGTTAAACGCGATTTGGGATGATAGGGTAACACCAAAAATTGCTGTAGGTAACTTCCCCTTTTTTCTCGTTTATGGAAGAGAAGCAATTCTGCCACCACACATTTTTCTTCCCTCACTTCAACTATCGCATAAAATACAAGAAGAAGACTGTCCCCCATTGGAAAACCGAATGAACACTTTGATGAAGCTAGAAGAGGTAAGAGCCCAAGCTAAACGTAAGTTAGATCAGCATCAACTAGTGGTCAAAAGCTGGTTCGATTCTAACTCTGCCTTTGATAGAAACTTCGAAGTAGGTGATCTTGTCTTGAAATGGGACAAACTGCATGAGGGGAAGGGAGAACACATGGAATTTGAAACAGACTGTTTTTAATTGCTGAGAAGTTGGGTCCCAGCTCTTTCCAATTGCAGAATCTAGAGGGGCAGCCTGATACCTATCCGGTGAATGGCCAAGCCCTGAAAAGATATTTTGCATGATGAAAACCCTTTGTATACTATGTTCATATTTTTCTTTTGTTTTCTTTTCTTTTACTGTTTTGGTTTCGATTTGTCCTTGCGCTTATCATTTTTGTTTTTGGAAATACACATACCTGTATGCTGAACTATTCAGATAAAGAAAACAGAAATTTCTTTCACGGAAATGACTGCTGAAGAATTGTGTAAACATCAATTGTATACTTCTGAAATTTACATCTGTGTTGGCAAAGACTGTTGTTTGAAAGAAGTTAACTGATTTCGATTTATGAGTAAAGCCTATCACGGTCATCTATTATCTTTTTACGCTGTCCCTATTCCTTAAGGGAATGACTCGGAAGATGTCTCCCTGCCTTAGAAAGTTGGTTCTGTAAACAAACCATCTTTGGATCTTAATAAAGGACAGATCTAAAAAATTCTGTTGAGGTCTGTAAAAAATATGCTTAAATATCATAATTTTCAGCGTCACCCCACTCGACTATATCTTTGAAAAACAAAATAAATCATTAAAAGAGCAAGGGGAAGTCTTGTAAACCCGTCGAGATGCTAAATAGGTCTGCTGGTAGTGGGTAAATGCATGCATGATGCCAAGACAACTTCGCTGGGGTGCTGAACAGGCCTGCTGGCAGTGAAGCAATGTCAGGTATATGAAAATTCGTAAACATGAAACCTCTGACCTTAAAATGTCCTTTATTATGATCTAGAACTTCTTGGCAAGATACGGATATCAGAGTGGGTTAAATGGAAACCCTGTTGAGGCTATGAACGCCTGCTAGCAGCAGTGGCCCTGTCAACAGTATTGGGGATTTTATCTTTAATATCGTGACTCGCTTATCTTAAGACTGTTATCAGTTTTCATCCTTTGAACACTGCTGTAATATTTGATCATTGATGATGTTTAAACAATTTTCTGGTTATTTCTATTGGAATTATTCCTGTTATCCTAATCTGAATTCATTCTTTTGGTAGAGATAACTGCTTCTACCAGTGTGTCACCATTGTTGGTATCCAATTTACTTTTTTATACTGTCCTTATAAGCTGCCTACACCAGTGTTTTGCGAACTTTGATTTTCATCGCAATCTTTGGAATAAAACAACACTGCTATTTTTGCGCAATTTGCACACCTTCCGTTGTTCTCGTTATCATGACTGCAAGTGTGAAAAATTTGATTTCGAAGTCACATTTAAATCGTCACTGGTCACTCTTGTCTATGTGTTCACTGCGTTTCCAATTTAATTATAGTTGCATAGTTGGCAAGGCTCCAAGATCTTTACTCATTTGACATTCTTTAGTTGTTAATATGACTTCGTTTTTACAAGACTGTGATGGTTTCCTTATGATCGAGTTTTTGATACATTGGTGTGTTGATATTCTATGTTCTTTCATCGATTGCCTTGACACATTGTTTCATGAAAACGCATTCACGTTGTAGTTAGACCCTTGGTATAAATCATTTCATACATATTTGATATGATCGAACCCTTGGTGTTGATTTCGAATCATTATTTTGGTTTAAAACTATGCTAAAACTAATGCTTGCGCAAATGTTTGGTCGACTTACCATAGTTTTCATTGATTTTTTTGAATGGCATAGTTTTTGATATACACAATAGTGATTTGAATTGCTATATGTGTCGTCGGTTGTACTATGGGAAATGACTGTTTTGCATGGGATGAGCTAGCTCCACCACCTTTTCACATTCGGTCATTAATGCCTTCCCCCTCACCTGGGTCACCTCTGTTAGTTTTCGGGTAAGCCTATGAGCTTTTCGATCCCGCAAATTCCCTGTTGAAACCCTTGCCCATTCACTCTACTCACTGTGTGCTCCCATCTATGGCGCCTGTGGTGTGCATAGAGCCAAACGGTAGCCAAACTCTATTGCTATTTGATAATGCCCATAAGGATTTAGAAAATGGTGGTTGGTTGGTGTTTATACAGAGGTTCGAGGGTTTTAACATTTTGGTTGCCCAACAATTTTCCCTCACCTTCGACGGGTGTAGGGCTAAAGTCAGAGACATACAGCTCGAGATCAATGAGGAATTCTTAAGCTTGGCTACAAGACTGCCAGCTACAGGTCAAAGATGGTTCAAAAATTCCAAAGTAGATGAGGTGCCATGGCCATTACTATTCATATAAAGAAAGATTGTTTCCTGTGATAAAGGTATGCCGATTTCTACCCTCAAACCTAGGTGGCACGATCTTTTGGTAATTTTTAAACAACTTGTGACTTGTGAAGGTCAGTATGTCTTGGTATTTTTGTATCACCTTCGACTGTTGATGAATTTTATAGGCTATCCCTTAAATATGCCACATTATCTCCTACGTAGTCTTTACAAGATGTCTAAGAGATTCAAGCGAGAGAAGGCTGATAGCAGCCTTTTTCATCACGGCTTGATTAAACTCATTATCGTCCACCATCTAAACCTTAGTGGTGATAATTGGCAAGCCTTCCTATCAAGGAATCCATTTGCCAATATCGAGTCTGCTCAAATCGACAAGGTTGTGGTTACGGAAACTTTGGTTGGGCTAGCCATGCCATTTCATATCCTTCTACCCCCTGTCAAACCCTCGGATTGCCCTGACATAGACCTACCCGACACTACCATCAACCCGTGTACTAAGGACAAGACTGAGGCTGTTAAAAAGCTTGTGAGGAACAAAGTTAAGAATGATACTATTGTCTATAGTAGGGGGAAGAAAATTTCCCGATTGATATCGAGATACGCCAGGAACAAACCTAAGCCAAATGTTGACCAGAAGCCAATAGTGCTGAGCGAGGACTCAGACTCCGATATTGAGCATTTCCTAGCTGAGGAATATTCCTATTCCCATGGCCTATGCTCTAAAGAACCCTATGACTATGTCTCTAACTTAACTCCCGTGCCTAAAAAACAACCCAAACTACCCGGGAATCAAGCTGCACAATGAAACCCCTGGTGACTTAAAACAAACCTTCTCCTGTGATGTCAAAGCCCGAGCAACCATCATGCATCCAATGTAATGCCTGGCTAGAGAGTTATTACATCGACGTTCCATTGTTGCAATCAAAGATCAAATTGTTACAGGAGCAAGTTACAGTGCTGTCAAAAAAAAGAGATAGGCTTCAAGCCAACCAGAAGAAACAAAAAACCACTGGTTCAATTGTCTTCAGGAATGTCGAAGCAACAACGAATTTTGTCAATTCTAAGTTATCATGATCGAAGCCTTTTCTTACTGCTCAGGTATGAATTTCAATATTAATTTCATTTTATGAGTTGGTTTGGATTAATATAACCGATTGGATTTGCTTTCAATAGCTCTGTTCGTTTTGATTCTAAATGATTCTGTTGTTTTCATTTTACCAAAACAATTTCGTTATGAATTATGAGTGGAAATTTGTTTGCTAAATTCGAACACGGCTATGATTTAGTTAATGAGATTTTATTATTCTCAGTTTAGTATAAATGATTGATTTGTTTTCGATTTTGTTTGGATTGATTTTTGAAACAATTCTGTATGGATAGTCGATTGGGTTTGATTTCGATTAAGTTCTGTTTGTTTCTAAACAATCCTGTTGACTTCGATTTACCAGGAACGATTTTGTTTTGGATTGAATCAATATTTTTGTGTTGGATTATGATTGTATTACACCTGCACACAAGATTTGTTTGCTAAATTCAGACACAGATCTGTTTTGATTTTGCATAATGATTGTGTCGATCTTAAATCGTTTCGATTTGTCCCTGTTTCATTTGTTTTTTAAACGATTGTTGTGTGCCACGATTAGCATGATCGTTTGTATATGTTTGATATAGTTCTATTAATTTGAAAAATGATCCTGTTGATTTCATTTTGATTTGACAATGATTGTGTTAATGGATGAGGTGACATAAACTATTGCATGGAAAATTTGTTTAACTGGTTACAGTTTGTGTCGATTGGAATTGGTTCATGACAATAATTTCATTGCTGTCGAATTATCTAAGTGATTCTATTTACCCCGAATTGGTAATAACAAATGTTGAACAGGGTGTATGTATCTCTGTTTCCATTCGTTTGACCACGATTTCGTTTGTTTTGATTTGCATACAAGTTTTGATTTTTTGTGGTATGAATTACTCGCTTCGTTTGGAATTAGTTTTGGTTTAATAAATCAAATATAATTCTGTTAAGTTTTGGATTGATTTTAAAACGATTCTATGCTCAAATTAGACCAGCTACAGAATCACAAGATTCTATAGCTAGTCTTAAAAATTAGATTTTTGTCAATTTTATCAATAAAATGTCCTCTAAACTTGTCTATTCTTGTCTTCTTTCAGGTGCATATGAATTACAATCATCAATTGGAAATGCTGTGGCAGTTTAGAATATACTTTGGATATGGTTTTCTTTTAGGTTGTTAGCTTGAGTCAGAAATAGAGACTTGGGATATTATCCCCATATTTTTTGTAAACTATTTTGATAATTCCCACAGGGATGTTTTACCCTGTGGTCTTTATAAACTCAGTTATTTTTTGTAATGGATCATCATCACTGTTGGGAGAACCAGACTATGGATTTATAATGATATAGACTGGGATGAAAGTTGATGTCTTGTAACAGCTTTAGCTTTCAATATATCAAACTTTTGTTTCAAGTTTTATTCATATTAGTTTGCAATTAATTATAGACTACTTTAGCTATCGTAATTCTTGCAGGTTGATGTGATTTTATTTATGTGTTATCCATGTCTGATCTCTCCTATTTTGAAAGTACAACAATTACTTTGTTTCAGTTTAATGAATTACAGGTTTACCTTTTTCATTAAATGAATCATTTTATACAAATCTTTGCACACAGATTTATCTAAATGCGATGATTTGTAAATTATAAGATTGTTGTAAATTTTTATGTCTTGTTTGTCTTGTCATTTATATTTGAAGAGCACAACTACTTTCGTTTACAAGAAGCTCGTGGAGAATCTGGTGTAGGTTTCCTCCCTACAATCAGCTAAAACAACTATTGCATACAGGACAAACCTGAAGCGTTACTTCAGGTCAGTTTACTATTTGTCATTTAATAGTTAGCTTATTAGTGTTATTTAAGTAGTTTAGATAAATATATTAGTTTAGATTCATAGTTAGAGTTATTAGTTTGGTTTCTTAGCTTAGATAGTTTTTATTCTATTTCTTTTTCATAAAATTATAAAAATGAAAAAACAATAGCTTTGCTGTCTTAGGACAGTGTACAAATGATTTTTGCAGGTTTTAATTTAAATCTGTAATTTGTAAATATTGTATATTTGTAATTGAAGCTGATTCTGTTGATAATTAAACATTTACTTTTATAGAATTATAGTTGTATGATTTAGGTAATAGATTGTATATATGTAGCTTAGGTTTGTTTATTAGTTTGTTTTAATTATTGTTTTCATTTAGATTAATCCCTTAGTGTATATTTTATTTCTTTTCTGGGACTTAGATTGGCCAACGGAGCCGCTAAACCCGTCAGGGTGGGTCAACCCAAGCCGTTTGGG